>JABAKD010000026.1:10664333-10887831 GCA_012845835.1 Undaria pinnatifida | reverse complement strand
CAATCGAAATCGGCCGGAGTAATAAACACTAATAAGCCATTATATCACGTCATTATATTTCTAGCTATCCATGACGTAGCTTTCATTCTCCCCCCTCCCCCCCCCCTCCAACGCCCCCTCCTTCCCCACACCCGAACGATCGCCTAGACCCAGCACCGCGCGTATAGTAGGCCCCTACATATATGATTAATACGCGCGATCGAAAGATCACACACAATGTTGCGAACATCAGCAGTGTCGACCAAATCCTTGATTTTAATTATTATATTATGTGACCTATGTATGTGACCTAAACCTCTCGAAAACCCTTCCCCCCCCCCCCCCCCCTCCCCCAGCTTTTTTTTTTTGTTCCCATCGTTTTCTCCTGCATAAACGCCCCACCTACTATCGAAATCCGCCAGAGTAATAAACACTTCCACGCCCTGGATATCGCCTCGTTATCGTTCAGAGCCGTCCATGCCGCTGCTGCAATTCCCACCCGCCCCCGTCCCCAACGCCCCTCCTTCACCGAACACCCGCACCATCGCCTAGACCTAGCACCCCGCGTATAGCCAACCCCTACATTTATGCGACCTAAAGCCCTCCCCCCCGCCCCCGCCCCCCCCCCCCCCGCCACATTCCCCCTCCCCCACAAGAAATATTTATAGCTTCCACGCACAAATAGGACCTGCCCCACCCGTGCCCTTCCTCCCTTCCCCCCCCTCCCGCCCCCCTTTTGATCAAAATCAGGCCCCCACGTCCTTCAAAACTCCGCCCTCCCCTCACCGAATATTCGACTTACAGGATTCACTTGATAAACTGATGCATTTCCTTCCACAGCTGTCAGATTTTGTCCCCCTCAGAACAGGTTTTATAGTTTCCGCGCACAGGCTGCCTAACATCACCTTGTTGGCCCTGGTAGCTACACTGTAGTTGCAAGGGGAGTCGCCGACCTATATCCTAAATGAGGACACACAACCCGTAATACGCGCGATCGGAGTATCACACACAGCTTGCAAAGATGAGTTTCGACAAAATATTCGATCTCACAGCTGGAGTGTATTTTAATTTTTATAATAAACACTTACAGCGCTAAACTCCGCCTGGGTATAGAGGAACTGAATATTCTGGCTTTCACCTCTCGTGAGGTCGTGATGGGGCGCAGAATATTTCAGTACGATCTCATAGTTTTGTCTACTGAATAGCAGTACGCTTATGCTTGATATTAATAGCTGTACAGTGTCACTGGAAAAATCTGCTGGTACCTTTTACTCGGTAGCGATGGGGCGCAGAACGATATATGTTCACACTGTTTCCTATCTGAACAGCATTCAAAATCGAAAGGGCATACGTCCAAAAATGTGATCAACTATTCTCGACCCGTATAGCAGCGGAGCAGGTACATGTATACATGTGATGCCGACGTCGTGGCAAGACGACGGAGAAATAGAAGTACCATTGCATTCTCGAAACGGTTAACCATGTATTGGTGGTAATGGTCGTCAGGTAATTATTGCGGATACCCCTTGCGTGGTTGTGATGAGGCGCAAAAATATATAATATTCTGAGTCGAATGGGCTGACTTCCTCGCTGAAACACCAGTTCGCAAACAAGGCAGTGGCAACAATCGAGCAAATCGCCTGATAAGCAAAAGAGTACGTACACGACTATGACATGCGTGTGTTTCCATGCTGGCTGCTTGAGCGAAAATAAGCAACAGTGCGTTTGTTTCCACAATGAGCGGCAAGTCGAGTTATGCGAGAATCCGGTCCGGTGGTGATAGCGGCATCACGGGCGAACGTTCAGTTCGTCAAGCTGAATACGATGTTCACCGCGAGGCGGTTAACAATCGGCTTGACGCGATCGAGGCCGGTGTGGCGGAGAACGGGGGGCCGCTCGAAAAGATTGAGGACAGTACCACCGTCAAAATGGGGGGCGACTCGAAAATATTGAAGACATGCTTGGGCACCTTCAGATTGTACTGGATGACATCCAAGCCAATAAAGAATCTGACGAGCTGAACAGTGACCAGGGACAGCAAACGGGTGCAGCTTCCGCCCGCGGTAGCATGTCGGATAGGTTATGGCTGAGGGAGGGGATCACAGCCTAGAAGAACCTCGACCTTTTACCGTTTCGGATACTTTGTGATGAGAAGCCAAAGGTGTGTGACTTGTCGAGGGTTCAGCTGCGAAGGGTATTTAAGAATTCTGCCCTAGCATTGTCTGCGGTAGTGAAACAGCTCAACCCTTTGAGGCGGCTTGATGTTAACGCGTTTATCCCGCGTGGGGCGGAGGCGGGCACTGCTGGCACCATCGACATCGAAAAGCAGGTCGCCATTCTGGCAAAGGTTTCGGTTCTCGTCATCGGAAGGGACACTACTTCGTTGGGGAGAAAGGCGCGGGTGGAGAAGCTACGCGCTGAATTCCAGGATGGTGTCTACATGGTGACATCACACAGCGAAACAAACCTTCAAGTGATTCAATTGCCGGTCTACAAGGCGAGCAAAGCCGGTTTCATCAACAACGATCTCGAGGATTGGTCGACCGCAGTTTACGACGCGGCTCTCTCGGCTAAGTCTAACAACTGGCACAAGACACCTGGGATCGACGAAATGCCAGGAGCGGTGATTCCCACTTGGGCGAAGATTGGCGCCTACAATGACGCGGGTGGTGGGCTGGAGCACGGCGAAATTCACAAGGAACTGGTCGTACCTCGTGAAAAGGGAGGGCGTGCGGTCAAACGTGCGCGCAGGGATGACGACCCCTCTCAACTTCCGTGTTTCGGTGGGCTTCCCGGTGGGGATGCCGGTTCGAGCGAAACGGAGGTCCGTACAAGAACCGCCACGACCCGGCCGACAAATTTCGGGAGCAGCAGGAAAGCGGAGGAGGCGCAAGTGGGGCCGCACATAAGAAACCCAAGGCTGACGTTCGCACGGTACCGAGCGCCTCCGCGTCGGGTGACGGAGACGGGAGCGGAAAAGGTGGGAGCTCTGCTCAACCGTCCAAGGGTGACGACGAATAGTGGTGCGGGCTCCGTCAGCTGGCGGGGTCATCTTCGGCGATTGAACGAGGTAGGGTTTCAGCTGATGACGCGCAGGTTGGACGGTGGAGGTTGGCGTCGTTTTTTCTCAATCAGGAGCAGAACCTGGGGCAAGCGGGCGCAGACCTTTGATCAGCAAGTTTGGGCACCAGTACCTCCGTCGATCAGTTTCGAGATCGTCTGAAAAAATTCACGCGTAGGGTTTCCGGTCTTGGAACACTTCTCGCGGGTTAACCGCGCAGCACCGGTATCTGCGACCGTGTGAGTGGGAGGGCCAATGTGTAATCTTTGATTGATTTCGCTGCTTGATGTTGTGTGCCACAGGACTAACAAGCTGGGACTATTTCAAGTAAGCCAGCTGCAATTCAACATTTCCATCGGATTGATGTTGGCATCTCGCTGCCGATCCGGTCGCCGTTGATCAAGAGTGTATTGCAAGGTACCTCGCAATCGCATACATTGGCGGGAACACGGCCACGGGTGCGTCTTCCTATACTGTGGGACATGTTGAGCAAGGGGCAGGGACTGATACCTTCCTGGGATTCGGGGGGTAGAGTGCTCTGGCTTTGTTCGGGCATGAGCTATTTTTTCTTCGCCAGGTCAAGTGATATATGTGCTAATGGCCCAGGTGTGGTGAACCCAGAGCATTGTCTCACGCCAAGTGATTTTTCGATCTTTTCTGGTTACAGACATTTGAGGTATTTTCAATGGAATGTTGACGATTGTGCTAAAGTGCATTTCCGCGGCCATAAAAGCGCCCAGGCTCAAGTTGGAAGCGTCATTGTACGTACCCGGAGCAAGGTTCGGGCCCGTGTTCTGAGTTGGGTCAGGCTGGCGGGGCCATTGCTCTTGTAGTAGCACTACTGTCATGCTTTGCAGCTCTACGTGAAAACGTGGTACGTTCCTCTTCCCGTTCAGGAAGGCAGGTAAGAGTGTGGAGATATGGTTAGTCGTCGCGAGCGTTGAGAAATATAGTTGAAATTCAGGTCGCAAAGCGGAGGAGTACGCACTGCACCCGCTGAGGATAGGAAGTGCCTCGAGGCTTGCAGCTGGAGGTGACGTATCGGAACGAGTCATACGGCGAGAAGGGAGGTGGAAATCCGATGCATATAAGGTGTACACTCGGAATAATGCGGAGGTGTCTCGTAAACTAGCAGCTGACCAGGGTTTGCAAAGACAGCCAGGTTAAGATACTGTACGGGGTAAACTGTAGAAGTCTCGGAGTAACCTCGGTTGTGGAGGAGTCAATGGTGTTGGACCGTTCGGTTTCTCACTCGTCCGGCAATTCGTACAGTAGAACCCAGACAGTGGAGGGAGGGAGAAGTGTTTATGAGTGGAGACATGTGGATATGGGGCAGAGTTGGATACTGCGGTAGACATGTCAGCCTGCTGCTCTCCCTCCTAAGCCACAGAGAATGATGATTTACAACACAATTCGAACGATATGTACAACAAAGATAAGAATGATATGTTGTTTGTTGTTCATAGAGAGAATTTGGCGTTGTGGTTCATATCATGTGTCGGAATACGAAGTACGTAGCTCCCTTTGACCGCAGCAGCTGACATTGTTTGGTTGATCGCGCTTGTGAGGATGCAAGGTGGACACCGCACGGCACGGTGCTGGCAGACTGGTAGAACACGTGAATAGACAGAGCTGTTGTTTGCAAGTGGACAGTGGTCGCTCACTGGACAATATAATTCGTGATTTCTCTTGCCCACCCGCCCCTTTTCTTTCGATGGTGAGGGGATAGAGACATGACGAGGATGTAGATACTATTCTCGTAAATCTCAGGGCATGTGTACTTATTTTCTGTTGTTATATTCAGTGGCACGCGGCGAGCGTTTACACAAAGGTATATGTTGTTGTCGGAGGAGAAGTCAATTTCGTTGGGCCACCCGGTGTCTTACTCGTCTGACAATTTGCACAGAAGAACCCAGACAGTGGAGGAAAGAAGATGTGTTCATGAGCAAAGACATGTGGGTATATGGCAGAGTTGGGTACTGCGGTAGAAAGGTCAGCCTGCTTCTCTCCCTCTCAAGCTACAGAAAATGACAATATACAACACAATTCGAAAAATGTGTAAAACAAATCGGCTGTTTGTAGTCACGACCTCATTTATCCATTGCCAGTGCTGTGCGTGCTCCCCTCCTCTAGCCGGATGGCCAATTCTGTACACACTATTAGTACTGCTGCTGTGCCACAGTTTCTTGCTGGGCTATCGCCTGATCCTGCGCCCTCGGCCGTCGACAATGCTGCTGCTGTGTGTTGCTTATGCTGGTGCTGCCCTCACTCTCCTCGTTGCACGTTCCTAATAGAGTGTCACTGTGCTTGTTGTGCTCATTTACGCCGTCCGTGGATTTATCACAAAATCTCATGCTTCCCATACTGAGTCCAATAGGTTTCGTTGTATGCCATAGGTGCGTAGATGGCCAGATGTCTCTGTGGATCCTGTGCAGTTTTTGATCATTTTTGCCGCCTTTATCGGGTGTTTTGTTCGTAACCATGTACCACGCAGATTGTGAAGTTGAGTTTCAACCATTAGATCGTTCGTACTGACAGCTGACGTTTCAAACATTTTTCAATATATAATCGTGTTTGTTTTGTGTAGTGTGGCTGCTGTGCTGCTGCTACCGCCGCTGTTGTTGGTGTCTTCTGCGAGTACGATTCCACAAATGAAAATGGGCTCACTGTGATCATCAGCACGCCAAGTCAGTGTGCGTCCCTGCCCCCCCCACCCCTCCCTGCCAGATAGTTGCTGCCTAAAACACTACTACTGCTGTGCCGCAAATCTTCGAGGGGATATCGGCGCCTCTGCCCCCCCCCGCTGCTGGTATAATACGTGTACACAATAATCATCAGCCTTGGGTCACCCCGCCTCCCAAGGGGAACCTTGTAATATCACACCAGTACCTATGCAGTGACACAAGTGGTAGAAAAGGTTGCAAAATAGTATTCACTCTCTCTTCACAACCGTTGTCTCTAGCCCGCGTTCTCAGTCATGTTCCCAATCATTCCGGGCTGTATATCTCGACCTTTTCCCGACTACCTTCCCGACTGATTTCCCGGGTGTGTTCCAGACGGTTTTCCCCGACCGTGTTCCCGATCGATTACTTACCATGTTTCCGACCGATTTCTCGACTATGATCCCCACCGATTTCTGGACTTGTTCCCGACCCGTCCCAAGATCCCGTCCCGTCCCGTTCCACCGAGAGATCTTGGAGTCCCGTCCCGTGCCGACACTTAACTCGCTTCCCGCGTGTCCCGGTCCTATAACTGTCCCGTGGTAAGTAAACGCAAACCGTTTCCCATACCGTCGCTCGGGAAGACCCAGATGTGTTCACGCTTACGGCAGATTAAACGGTTGCTGTCCCACACCGACCGGTGCCTTTGTTACCGCACGTACCCTTGATAAAACTTCACCCAAAGCGAACTGTAGATGGCCGCCCCGTCTACCCTGCTATATACAAGGCCTCCATTGGTGCTATGTTTCTACTGGGCAGGGGCCTATAGGCCATGGCTGCGTGTAGTGACGATGACTTCAGTCGTAGTGACTGGTATCAAAAACAGCCATGAACACAGTTCTAGGTGGAGCGGGAGGCCCCGAAGAGCCGTGGTATCGCCTGGCTTTATCGCCAGGCGCGAGGACAACTGCTTGCTGTAGCTGTGTGATAGAGAACACCACAAATACTACCTGGTATCCGGCATCAAACTCGTACCCATGATTCCTGCTGTGGTGTACCATGTGGTATGACGAGGGTTCGACCACAATATTTTTTTTGCCTGGCCTTGCGCCCGAGTCGCAGCACCATCCTAGCTCGCACGGGCGAATCTCGGCACTAGAGCGACAGCAGTAGGGCTTACCGCTGCTGCAGCTACCGAACACTGCGAGCCGTCGCTTTGTGTGTGGTGTAACGTTTCCGCTGGGGGGAGATGGGTGCCCTGTTTTGACGACGCACCTATTATTAAGACCCTGTTACTGCTGGACTACTGTATGTACAGCACCGGTATACTCTGTCGGCAGCAGTTGACTATCTCAGCACCAGCTCCATTGACAAGGCGCCTGATGTCATTGACACTCGTTTGCAAGCTACGTTTTCTTGTACATATTATTCTGTACACCAATGTATTGCCACCGTCGAAGCAATATATGATGTCGAAATATACCTTGCAGCTCGTACACAATTTTCAATTCTCAGGCACGTGGGTCGAAGCTGCGCTGCAACCTGCCAGATAGCTCGGGAAGACGCGGGATGATCATTGCTATTTGCATGGTGGTTTTTGGTTCGATTTCTCTATTTTTACTGCATAACCGCGGGTCGTTACTCCGACAGCAATCCAGACAGCAGGCGAGTTTGTTTGCGCTCGCGATTATCGTGCGGTTCGTACAGTGCAGGCAGCCCAACCGCTGTAGCTTGTAGCGGCGAGTTGGTTAGTTGCGTAATAGTATAGGGCGGGGACACAGAGTGTCCCCTGCAGTTTTGCCAACTGAGCAGGTCCTCGGAGAATACTCACTTTCTTAGCCTTTAAGAGAGACGTAGCTTTAATATATCCACCAGAGAACCCGATGGCTTCTGAGATAGAAGGCACGTGCCTCCGATCCATTTCCCGACTATCATAAATATTTTAATGCCAATCTTATCATACGAAACCCATCCAAAATATCTCAATTCGGATATTTGAAGGCCCTCTGAGGCCGTATCGTAGAACTAGCCCGCCTTGATGAGCAGCAAATGCAGAAATGTGGAAAATTGGGTGAAACTCTGGTTCTTCGAAGTAAACCATGAGTCGAAGATTCGGCTCCTCGAAACCACTGCCACACCTCTAACGGTATGGCTATGGAGCCAGAAACACGCGAACAAACATAGTTGAAAGAAACGCAGACCCTACCACAAGGCAAACGCCACCCATCAAACAACTGCCGCATACCGCCGGTGTGGCCGGGGGGGGGGGGCAGAAGAGGCCGTAGAATCTGTCGCATACCGGCGTTGTGGCGGCCGGGGTGAGGAAAAACTCTACGGCAACATGTCCAAAAAAATCTATACTATGGCGAGGCTATCCCTGGTAGATATCAAGAAGAAAACAAGCTCAAATACAAAGGAGAAATCGTGCCAAAAACCTTCCGCGGGCCGTCGGTGTGGCGGTTGCTTAGACGAGAAAACAACTAATACCTGGGGTGGAAGGTGGCATCACTTACAGCCCTGCGAGGAGGGGAATTGTTTAGCCAAAAATAGAAGTAGACCAAATACGACACACATAACAAAGAGAAGAGACTCACAGGCCTGGGCTTAGCCCCGTACCACGTCACGCGCGAACAGATTACCCTGATCTCCCCCCGGTTCGGGGCTGTGGAGGGCGTCGGCAGGGTGAAATGGAACAACGACGGAGAAGAGACAGTCCTGCACCTCAGATGGCGGCATTTTACCCGAACCCTGGCCCGGCACTGAGAAGGGGGTTTAGCAGCAGGGTCCGGCTACGGACGAGTAGGACGATATCGTCGTCGGTTGTATGTAGTCCACCCCTACCCCCCAATTTCTGGATGTCTATGGGATTGGACGCCTGTGCGAGGGGTAGTACGCCAAAAGCTCGGGCGGCAGGACCGATGTCCGGCCGGTAAAGATGTACTGCATCTTGGCGTGGCACGTCGACTCAGCGTGCTGCTCTCGCTCCCGATCGGCATGCGAACAACGAGCGACGGATCAGCTAACCGGGATCCAGAAGCGTCGCCAAGGGCGTCCGACCATGTATGTGCAGTCGGTGTGTCACCAGGAGAAGGCGTGAGCTGTAAGAGAGGAGTTCTTATAGGCTCTGCGTGGTCGCTGTCGGACGCAGATGGCACCGTGCGAACCAGCTAGTCGGCAAGACCAGGAGTCGCGGCAGCGGGTGAAGCCAGACGCGGCCGTCGGACACACGGCGTAGTTCTAATTCGTCTGGAGGATGGCCGAGAAGCCCCGCCGGACCCGTAGCCATAATCTACAGAAGGGTAAATTACCGGTTGCTGTCGCTGTTCGTCGACGCGTCGTCGACGACTGAGGGGCTGGAGTGCAAAGCAAGGCAGAGACGGACACAGTCCAACCGGTGGTCGCGTCGGGTTCCGTCTCCTGTGTGCGACTCCTTAATAGAGGAATCGGCTGTGAAACGGGCGTCACTGCAGCCAGGTCGTCTGCGGAGATGATCTCGCTCTCGATAAGTATGGCCAAAATCGACGCGAAAACGGTGTCAGCGGCAGGAGAAATCAACCCGCGACCGGTACAGCATTCGGTAGTGGCGACCAAGGCAGAAACACGAGCGACGAATCTTCCCTGGGAAGACAAATGGCCGTCAATCGTAATATCGTGTGTGCGAAATCGTGAGAGGTGGCAGAAGTAAGAAGAAGCCCACCCAAGGTAGCATGTTCAGTGCGGGGCACGAGCCCACCCAAGACAGTTTTCAGTGAGGGCCACGAGTCTACCCATGGCAGTACGTTCAGTGCAAGGCACCAGTCAACGCGCATCAGTGCGTCCGGTGCGGGGCACGAGTCCACCTTAACCGACCCCTGAGATCGGCGAGGAGGGAGCGCGCAGCCAGCTGGTCCGTACGAGGTAGGTACCGCTATCTACAACGCGGTGGGGGCTTGTCAGCCCTACGGGGTTGAAACTTGTCAAGCCGCTGTAGTCGTACTCCGTAGCAAGCTCTGGCAAGCGTGTGGCAGAAAATCGGCGACACCGTTGACGCTTGCTGTAGTCGAGTGCGCAACTGAACACGGTGACGAGTTAAAGCTACCGCTGGACTCGTGCATTGAGGTTCCCCACTTCGCGAATGATCTCCTGGGCCTTATGACAGAAGGATATGAGGAACGTTGTTCCCCACAGCACCCTCGGAGGCGTTTAGGAGCCCAACCAACGCCGCCGATTCCCTAATCTAAAAGGGTCCAGTGCCTCTCCGAGTCGAGCGTTACTTGATCGATGTACGCAATTTTCATATTGAAGGACACGTCGTTCAGCATCACAGTACCCCCGACAAAACAGGGGCCGTGTTCTGACAGCCGACCAAGACTACAGTAGGGGAGACCCCTCCAATTTTCACTACCGGATTTGAGCCACTCGCGCGAGGTACTCAGAACCTCACGGAAAATAATGCGTTAGGCGTTGATTTGGGGGAAGCCAGTATAACCGTTCCATTGTGGACTAATTTCGTCAAGTTTCTTCGCACCAAGAACACGTAAAATCGCAGAGGAACAGAGGGGGTACTTGCGCGAGTGACCCCTAGCCAATGCTAAAAATGGACCAAAAAAGGGCCCACGTATCGTAGCCGGGGTCCGCCCAAGGTCAGGACCGACGCCAGAATCTATCCCCAAACCTTCACGGCTTTTAGTTGACCAACGCGCCCGAGAAATTGGTCGGGAACTCTGAAAGGAAAGCTTTGCGAGCGCTGGCCACCGTTATCGGCCCGGCCACGACGTGGCCGCGATTGCTTACAGTTGTTGTTCGAGTCATCGCACCCCCGCGCGATCGATTTTTAAATGATTCCTGACTTTGATTTTTATCCGGCATGTGCATGACTCCGGCCCCTGTGCGGAAAATGAAATAAATGATTTGATTTCCCGTTTTGACGCACACCCCTGTGCGGTAACTCCGACATGTGCGATTCTGAGCAAATCAAACACCCTGCCGTGCTGTGATGTGAACGCACACCCCTGTGCGGCCGACATGTATGTGCAATACATAGGAAACCACCCCCCCCACTGCTGTACTGGTGGCGCACCTTTTGAACGTCCTCCCTGTGCGACACCTAACTCTATCATGTGCTACACGAAACATGCCCCTACGGTGGAAACTGATAGGCACTGCTGCCTGTATGCCTGCATTCCTGCGGTTCGTCCGTACCGCAACCAGAGCACACACAGCACCAAAACACGAAAAACCCAACTGACAAAAAGCGGCGGAAAAGGGCGAAAGCGGCGGATTACTGTTAACTAAAAAATCACCCGAGAGCCCAGAGATGTGCTTGTGGCAACTCAGCACACACGAGCACGCTCTACCATGTCGGAAGGTGCAGGCGCGGCGGCTGCCGCCCCACCGAGTGGTACCTCTACTACTGTTCCCACTGCCGCATCTGCTACTGCCTCTCCAGCAGCATCTGCTGCTGTTCCTCCACCTGCTACAACTGCTGCTGCGGTCCCGCCTTCTGGCGCATCAGCCACGCCCCTCGCGGACCCGCGGGCAGCAGGGGAGGCCATCGAGGAAATGCCAGCGGTGACCGACCTACCGCCGGCTCACCATGCCAAGCGCAAGTACCCGGGGCCTGGCTTCGCAGTCGAAAGGTCCGGAGCTGTAGGTGGAAAAGGGAGCTACCCGATTAGGTTCAAACTGAGAGTTGTGAATTATTGAGAGTCATCTGCGAAGATGGCCAGGAGGTGGGCAACTCGGGAGCAGCAAAGGTCCTCAACATCGACCGACGGCGTGTCGTCGACTGGGTTGGCGACGAGGCGAAGAAGAGAAAAGCTGTCAAGAGCAAATGCTCCTTCTCGTAGACCAAAGCGGTGCACCCTGGAGTTGCACTTTCGACGGCCAGTGTCGAAGAGCAGCTGATGGATTTCATCAACGAGCAACGGAAGGTGCACCGCGGGTGTGGCAGCAGGGGGGTCATGAACAAGTTGCTGGAGCTGAAGCTTGACATTCTCGGCGCCCTGTCTGCCACCGCGACGCCAGAGGCAGCGGACGGGTACCGCACGAAGTTCAACAACTGGTACCGTCGCTTTCGCGCCCGCCATGGACTCAGCATCCGCCGCCGCACCAGCGTGGACCAAAAGCTACCGAATGGACACGAGGGTATGGCGTGGACGACGGTGATGAAGCTTTGCGACGCCCTCCTGAATCGCGCCGGCGAAATCTACGCTCGGCGAAACCCGTGTGCTCCTGGCGAGAAGCCCGTCGAGGGAAAGGATCTGAGTCCCACGCAGTTGGAGTCCGTGACGAAGGAGCTTTTCGAAGAGCTCGGCAACATAGACCAGACGCCGGTGCAGCACGAAATGCCGGTGGAGCCAACCCGGGAGAAGAAGAATGCGAAGTACGCTCGTATCAGCACCGGAGGGTCCTGGAAGTGTGCTTGATAATAAAGTTTCTTCGTTTATACGTAGCTGTTTTTTTGGGTGTGTGTGTCGTGTGTTTTTTTTCGTGTGTATGCATTTTTCCTCGTCCGAAATTTCCTGTTGCACAAGGTATTGTTTTTTCCTCGTCCGAAAAATACTGCTGTACCAGGTATTCATGTTTCTTCGTCTGAAATTTGCTACTGTATTGCACCACCTGTACATACTTATTTAATTAACCGTACCAACTGCCGAATACAGTATTTGTAGCTCTTTTGTGTCAGGTCTTCTCGTTGTCCCTGACGACCCCTCCTTGCAACCCATGATTGTTTTCTCCACGCAGGCAAGGAGAAGGAGCGATTCACGCTCTGTCTCGCTGTCATGGCGGACGGCGGCAAGGTGCCTCTGCGGATCATCTTCAGGGGCACGCCGTTCATCCCGCCGTCTTCGCGGGGGAAGGGCAAGCGGGCGCAGACACGGGCGAAGTCCATCGCGGCAGAGATCCTCCCGGCGAACCGCACGAAGAACGGTCACCCGGCTGGGGGCAAATCTTTCGGTGTGCAGGAGAGCAGCTAGTGTGACGCCCGGGAGTGCAAGCTGTGGGTGTCGGAAAGATGGCAGCCCTGCCCGAACAACGGGAGCATCATGCAGCAGCGCTCCGCCATCTTGGTCTTGAATGATTTCAAGTGCCACTGCGACCAGGCGTTCAAAGACGATCTACTCAAGCGAGCAAACACCACGGTCCTCCTGATCCCGGGCGGGTTGACTCCTCTTCTGCAGCCGCTGGACCGCATGCTCAACAAGCTGGCTCCTCCGGGGAATGTACACCCCTACAGTGTCAAAGCCGTCACTGATCCCAAGACAGGCAACCTGCGGCCGCCAGGCCGTGGGGCCGTGTCTACGTGGTGCAAGAAGGCGTGGGCGTCCATCACCGCGGACACGGTCAAGACTTGCTTCAAGATCTGTGGCCTCACGCTTGCGCTGGATGGGAGCGAGGACCACGACTGGTGCGTGCACAACTTCGGCGCCGGCTACCGCGAGCTTCTTCAGCAGCAGCGCGTCGAGTGGGAGGAAGCACACCCTGGCGTTTCTCTGCCTCCACTTCGCCTGCCAGATAAGCCCGCGGGCGACGCTGCCAAGGAGAACCTCATCACCCCGGCACAGGAAGAGGTCGACGCGACATTGCTGCCCGCCGGCGAGGTGGAGGACAGCGATGTAGAGCTTTTATAAGCGACTGCGACGTAGAGTTCGTACAAAATGCGGAGACGGGGTGCGAGGTAGAGGTGGTAGACGACGAGCTGTGAATCATATCTAGCCGGGGATGGTAGGTACATTCGATGTGCCGGCAGGCACGGCCTGTGGTGGGTGGTCTCGGCCAGTACACACGAAAACGTTTGGTGGCTTGTACTGTACTTGAAGTAGTTATAGTGCTACGACTGGTGACGGTAGGATTCGAGTTGGTTTGTGGTGTTGTCTGCGAAGAAATGATAAACGGCGGAAGGGAGGTGTGTCGTCGGTAGGTAGGTACGGAGTTGTCGGCTGCCGTCGTTCTGTTGCATGAGGTACAGCAATACTAGGTAGGTCAGCACCGCATCGTGGCAGGGCCGGTGGTGCTTTATTTTTTTTTGTGCGGGCGCCGAATAAAAAATAACAAAAGCGAGAGTTTTTTCTACGTATGTATGATATGCACCTGCTACAAACAGCTTTGAGCCCCAGTTACAAACCGCTAGAGAAACGAATCGTGGCACAATTTTCATCCTGAGGTCACACGCCACAGCATGCAACCTCACGCTCGAAGGGAGCACCAATATCGAAGTCATCGCACAGGGGTGCGATGACTCCGACCCCTGTGCTGAAAATGAATTAAGTTATTCCAAACTTGAAAAATTAACGCACAGGGGTGCGATGACTCTGGCATGTGGGATGACTCCGGCTTGTGAGATGACTCGCACAATTACGGTAGTTCTTGCATTCGCAGTGCAGCTGTGGAACCAACTAGGGGAGGCCGGGTGCGCCGATCCGGTCTCACTGTCGCGAATAGTATCGCGAAACAATAAAACGTCTCACCGAGATGAATTTTCCACTTCTCTAGCATGGTATGACCCTGAGATCATCCTGCCGGAGACCAATGCCCCACACTAGGTCCAAAGGGCTGACTTCAGCCAGACGCTTGTTTTCAGAGCTCAAACGATTTGTTTTTTATGGCTGGATTATATTTGAATCGAGTGTAGGTGCCAGATAACACGGCGTTTTGCTCGTCCAAGTCCCCAACACCGGAGTCTAAGCTGCGCACGCCTCGACGGATGTGTTTGCGTGTGCTTGGACTAGGCGACGTCATGATGAGCTCCACTGCTCGATGGTCTTGGAACAATCTGGTCTTTTCGGCCATCATATGCTGCTTCCAGCGAGAATATGGCACGTCGTCTACGACAAACGACGAAGGGGACCACGGTGAAAGACAGGATGGGGGCCGCTAGAACAACAACACTTTTTCTGTGGAGTGTTCGAGAGAAGGGCAAATGCCGTGTTAGAATTTGGGCCTGCAACATCCCCGTCCAGGAACATCAGGCCTCGGGAGCACGACGCAAATCCAAACCCGCGGTTTCTAGCTACGGGCATGCTTGGTTCGTTGGCAGAAAAATGTATGAATTTAATTTAACTGCGCCCGAAAAATGGCAATAACCGACGGCGCCAACCCGTGTAGCCTCGTTGGACATTAGGGTCTGCATTGTCCGCTTCTGGGAACATCAGCCGTCGACGGTTTGGGCCTGTAGTGTCTCCTCGCGGGAAACACCAGGCCTCGGGAGCATGATGCGAGTCTGAACCAGCGGTTTCTCGCGTCGGGTTGTCCTCATTCACTGGCGGAAACTCGTAAGAAGCCTTCCTCACTGCACCAAAAAAAATCCGACACCGGCGGTGCCAACCCCTGGGTAGCCTCGTTGGGCATATGGGCCTGCAATGTCCCCCTCTAGGAACCCCAGACCTCGGCACTTTGGACCTATGGTGTCCGCCTCAGGAACACCAGGCCTCGGGAGAACGAATGGAGTCCTCACCCACGGTTTATCGCGTCCTGGTATATTTCCTCTTTGCCGTATAAAACTGCTCAAACTGCGCCCGGAAGGACAGGGACTTTGAGCTGTTTCTGCTTGGCGAGCGGCGCGATTCTTCCATAACCTTACGGGAATTGCGTCCAGCTGATCAGGGTCGAGGCCGTGGCGTCACCAAAGGCCCGTACCGAGGTGTTGGATATTCTTCTTGTACCACTGGGGCAGACGTAGCTCGACGTACGTGGGTTATCGTGCTAAAAGACGAAGCATGGCCCGTAAATTATGTGGGCGTCTTATGGAGCGGGGCTCGGGCAGGCGGAAATATTTGTTTTACCCGAGGAGGCTCTTTTCCGTTGGGGCTCCTGGAGAATGGAGACTAGGTAACCAATCTTGTCGACTCCTCTTTGATGGAAAAATGGACAGGGTGCCTGCTGCTATGGCGAACAAACACCGGATCAAGCCTCACGAAAGATCTCGGCGCTTTAGTGTTGGCTGCTCACATCTCGAACCGACCGCCACCGCCTGGTCAGGGAGATAGCGGGATAGACACGTTCGCGTTAAAAGGCGACGCGCCGTCACCGCAGCTATATTACTGCGCGACGCGTGCCAGGGGGGGAGCGTGCAAAGTGCAGGATCCCGTGCCATGGTTGATGGGGATGGCCTTTGGAGCGGTACCTCCATTGCCGAGTTTATGCCGCCGGCTGAGGGGAACGGCGCTGGAGCCGCGGTTCCCGTCGTCGACCTCAGACTACGACCGAGGAGAATGTCGGTGGAAGCGCGGGTTCTCGCTGTTGAAAACCATTACCTGGCTCCGATGAACCACGCTCAAAGCGCTATTAATAGTTCCCGCCGCCGGTACTACGCCGTGAGAATTGTCCGCAGACCGCGTAGGATCCCGTGGGCTCTTAACAGAGGCAATTTGTGCTGCGTTTTTGGACAGGCTAGCAACAGGTACACGAGTACCTTCTGAAACCAAAATAGTTCTCACCAAGAGCACCGTGGTCGAACGGTCAATTTTTGGTACGGAATGTGCCAGTGTGTTGCTCGTCAGGACTTCCTCCCGGGTTATGAGCGGCTCTAAATCGCATTCCAGGAGCAGAAGCGGGGGGCAGAAGAGGCGGGCGAGAGCGGTATACCACCACGGTGATCCGACGTGTACGTGTAATCGTTGTGACAGTTTATCTGGCTCTGATCCTGGTGGTACTTTCGCGAATGATCTGAATGGTGGCGACGATCTTTCTTGTGGTTGATCGGGTGAGAAGATTTGCCGTCTCGACGGTAGCAGATCATGCGCGTTTGCCAACGTTCGGTATGCGTCACCGTCGCCAAGTTGACCAAGTTGACACTCGCGGGAAGGAAAGGATGTCTAGAATGCTTGAAGGAGTGGTTGTTGTCGTGGCAGTTCAGGCAAAGACTCCCGTTTTCTCGGAAGGCATTAGCGCGAGGTGAAAGAAAACCGCTCCAACGGGGAGGGTCGTCGGTCTTGAACGAGGCACTAACGGCGAAAACTTCTGCATAATGATGCTCTTCTAGTGGACCGCAGTTCGATGTGTGATCAAGCCGAGTGTCAGATAAATCATCAATGGGCATGACGTTTGGATGATGGATTGATCCCGTCTGCCACGAAAGCAACTTGCACGGCACTCGGCCGTGGCCGCGCCCATGATCGGCGGGCGGGGGCCCCGACGGGGCGGATGACCGCGCTCCCGTCGAAGAAACAGGCACAGAAAATAAATGTGTCGCCGTTGACTGAGGGTGTCTTATCATGCGCTTAGTCACTAAAACCCGCCACATAGCATACAACGAGGCGTATGGCCGCCGTTCCGTTGTCGTCGAACAAGTGTACAACGCAGGCATTAGAGTCGGAAGTTGCTCATTCACGGCCAACCGAATCACCTCCAACATCACATCCGTCCCGGGAGACCAACCACGTTCGCTCGCCGTAGCGGTAGACACATAAATGCAAAACTCCCCGATTTAATCAGGAAAAAGGCGTGCCGTTACACATTCCAACAGTATGCAACTTTAGTGTAGCCTTCCCCCGTGTCAACCCCGTCGAAGTACGTTATCAGCAGACGCAACTGGAAGTTGCAAAGCCTCTGACCCAGATGCTTGTAACTGCGATAGCTCGCGACACCGGTGTAGCCTGCTACCACGATCACCTCGCCGTGGTCAGTACGTGAGGCCGAAGACGACAGGGAGGAGGTTGACGAGCCTTCTTACGCTGAATTTTCTGTTGCGCCGTGCCTCCGCCCTCTTCAGCCTCCGCCAAGGCTGCGGCCACCGTCCCAGTTGTTGTGGCCAAAGTTGCCTCCACGGCGGCGGCCTGAGCAATCACCAGACCCCGACGTGCCTCCCCCGCCTCCACCACCGTTGTCACCACCGCAGCGGTTGTGGTTGTCGCCACCCCCACCATTTCTTCCGCCACCCCCGAAGCCACCACCCCCAGGTCCCCGCGGTCGCGACTGTCGCTGCGTCGCTGTTTCCCCCGGTTGCGTTCCGCCAACTCTTCGTCCAGGGTTCGGCCAGAAGATGGAGTCGGTGGCTTCGTCATGGGCCATCTGCAGTGCTTTGACAAGTGCAAGGGTCGGGGTGCTTCTCGTCCGTCCTGCATAAGTGGTACACTCCACGTGAGGCCAGGACGCTTCCACTGAAATGGCGTCTACTTGCCGCGACGCCGGCCTCTTTAATAACATAAGGAGAGCGGAGGTTGTTTCCACCACCACGGTCGCTAACGCTGAGGAGAAGTCTACTCTCGGTGCAGGTGCCATGCACGCGACGCTGCGGTCGAAGAAGGCGTCGTCCCTGGGTTGTGATCGCTGGGATGCGACACCCTGCGGACGAGTCTAAGGTGATGGGGCCGCGGTAGCTCCCGCCCCAGGCGCCGCAACTGATTAGGCGAGGCCTTGGTGCTCCCTCTTCACTAACAGGGACGCCTTCTGCGCAGCGGTCTTCGCCTGCTCGATATCTTCGTCAAACCAACGTCGGCGTGCTTCACGCCGGAAAACCGTCTGGTTGGCGTCGTCCAGCGCCCGCCGCCTCCGCCCCGCCGGATATGCTAAGTCCAAGGGGCCGGCATGGGCGTCCCCGTCGCCGGAGCTCCAGGGGTGGTGCTCTGTCGAGCGCCGACAGGCCAGGTGGTGGCGGTGGCGCCTTGCTGAGCACGGTGGGGGGCAGCTGGTGGCGCTCCCCCGGATCTGGCTAGAGCTGGCGTTGAGACACCCTCGAGTCCGGTGGAGGTTGTTCCGTCTTCCCTGTGCGAACAAGCGAGTCGACCCTGATGATTTGTGGGTCCGGGTGGTCGTATGGTGTCCGTCCTCTGCTTCGGCACCGCAACCCGCCTCCGGTGATTCCTCACATCTCGAGTGGCGGAAACTCTCGCGAGCTCTCCCTGTCTCGTGGGCATCCAGGTTGCGGCGCGTAGAAGATCTCGGCCTGCCCCGAGTAGCCCGTTTCCTGACTTACAGACATGTTGTTGCTTGTCTAAACAGGCAGCGTTTAACCAAAGAGTAGTATAGGCGGGGGGGCAGCACAGTAAAGGGTTGCACAGGAGGCCCACGCCCATCGCACCAAAACAGGCAGCACGTTTCCCATGCACAATGTAGGGGACCAGCACAGTAGAGGGACGCCTAACACGCCGACGCTCATCGCATTTAAACAGGCAGCATCTCACCTAGGTGCAGTGTAAGCGGGGTGGCACAGTGAAGGGTCGAACAGCAAGACCTCCAATCGCACCAAAACATGGAGCATTTACACTAGGCTCAGGGGGGTGGGCAGCATAGTCAAGGGTCGCGCCAAGAAGCCCATGCACTCGGCAGCGAAACGAGCAGAATTTACCGTAAGAGTAGTGTAGGGGTGGGTAGGGCTGAAAAAGGTCATGCAGCCAATTGCAGAAAAATCGACAGCCCTTGCCCTAACGGGAGTGTAGGGGGAAGTTGGATTGTAGAGGATCGCGCAGCCAACCGTAAATAACGGGCAGTATATGCCCTAGAAGTAGTGTAGGGGATATTGAGAGCAGCACAGTAGATTATCGTACAGATGGCCGAATAAAAATAAATGGGCAGCTTCTTCCCTAGCAGTAGTGCAGGGAAGGGTAGCACAGTAAAGGGTTGCACATTTACTAACCACAGGACAAGGTCAAACCAACTCCTGCACAACGCAGTTTCCACCACCGATCGCACTGTAGGTGGAAGGTTGCGACTACAGTAGCCCTGCCTGCTGCATTGCCGCTGCCGTGCCCATAGGTATCGACAACACCAACCGCATGAAGATGGGTAGTATAGCCCTCGAACAGGTCAGGTTCGCCACCGTCCGCACTCTAGGGGGGACGATCGCGCCGACAATAGTGCTGATTGCTGTAGATCGCTGATGTGTTGACAGGTAACGCCAAATCCAAACGCACCAAGATGGGTAGCATAGCGTCCGAACAAGGCAATGCTTCCACCGACCGCACTATAAAGGGAAAGTATGACCCCCAAACAAAGCAGTTTCCCCACCGTCCGCACCATAGAGGGACGATTGCGCCTACAGTAATGCCGATTGCTTCAACATTGATCTTGTGTCCACATGAGATGACAACACCAACCGATTTGAAGAGGGTAGTATAACACCAAGACCCGCTGAAGAAAAGGTGTTTACGCTCGCAGCCGAAAAGAAAGACTGTTTGCCCCCAAGTACCGCATCAAACGGGCTGATCCCCACTTGCTCTATTAATTGCTGTAAAGCGCAGTATCTCCGCGAACTGTAGTAACTGCTCTGTAACGGGTAGCAGCTGCCCGAACATGCGCAAAGAAAAAAAAATGCCGGATTAGACCTTAGCAGCATCGCAAAGGGCAGCACATGTACTAGCAGCGGCAGAGAGGCAGCGTTTGCGCCAAACGTATAATGCTCAGCGTCTCCACCAAATGTAAACCGCTTTGCAACGGACAGTATCCGTCGTGATAGCTAACAAAATATTCAGCATCGACTCTAGCAGCATTGCCGAAGGGCGTCACATGTACCGGCAGCAGTAGGAAGACGGCCAATCGCCTGTACAGCTGAAACAAATCCGTACCCACACCGACCGCACTCTAAAAGGGCAGTTAGGTCGACAGCAGTACAGTGTGCCGCACTACCACAGCTATGCCCATATAGAAAGTGGTATTAACACGTGTGTACCCATGAATGGTGCAAAATAGGGTACCACACACGCTGACAGATTGGCGCCAGAAAAAGACAGCACAGAAAGTTAGTGTTAACTAAATCCAAGCTCTAGTCACGGAAAGTCCAAGACGAAAAATCTCTCGAATATAGTTTGCAAGGAGCACTCGCACAGCCGTCGAGAATGTCAGGGCTGCAGTGCGTTATCTGTGGACGATGGGGTAGTGAAAGGTCGAGCTTCGTGCGGAATGGGTGGGAGCCAAGTAGGCGGCACGCTGCTGTGCAGTGACTTCTACAGCAGAAAATTCGACGGTATTTGTCATGTATCGACAGAAAGCCCAATATACTGTACTGTAATTGGTAGCGCTTCGAACGTGATGGTGGTAGAAGCTACGGTACGCCGTGGATGGCTGTTGATCGCGAAGGATCGGGATGGGGTCCGAGTTGCGTCAAATTGTTAGCTGTACTATTTTCAGCAAAAACGGGGAACAGTTTGTCCGATGCGAAAGACAGATCGGCGCATGTACTGAGACTCATATAGTATCGCGCGTACTAGAAACGATCGACAAACGATAATGCCCAAACATCCCGACAGCACCGCCTGTTCGCCTCAAAGGAAGACCACAAGGAAGGAGGTCCGACGCGAATTCCTAGGCCGCGGTGACCATAATCCAAGGGAGTCCCGCAAACGTCGGTCTGGCTCCGTCAGGAAAGGTGTATGCGGGCCGATGGGCTCTATCAGCAAACGAAGTCCCAGCCGCTTGTCCCTCGAAGGATTGATTCCATCATGCATGTCCCCGACGTATCGTGCATAAGCCTCACCCCCGAAGCGCAAAAAAAAATTGAAGATCGACGGGCGATCCTGTGTTGGCAGCTCGCAGAGGTGTGCCGTGCAACATGCTGGCCGAGCGCGGAGCGAGGAAGTCCGACGGGTGGCGCTTGGGGAGTTTCGCTGCGGAGTGGCCCATGTGTAACCCCTGGCGGGGACCTGATGCGACCAAAAGCCGAGACGAGGCATGTGCTCCGAAGAGCAGAATCGTCCGCACGTGGTCGGAAGGTGCCGTCTGTGTGGTACGTGCCGGGCGACCAACAAGAGGAGCCCATGCCATAATATCACTGCAGTTGTGGTCGCCGTTGGAGAAGCAAGGGCGCTCCTTCCATTGACAAAGAAACCACGAAAGAACAGAGGACGTGGGCTCGATGGAAGGAAACACCAAAATCACCAATAAAACAATGATCGGAGAGATTGAATGAACGCTGCCACAATAGCAATTAAAGTCAAAGACGACGCCATATTGTAAGAGTATAGGGCGAGTACACAGAGTTTCCCCTGCAGACCTGCCAATAGAGCAGATCCTCGAAGAGTACTCACTTTCTTACCCTTTACGAGAGACGTAGCATTATTACACCACCAGAGCCCCGGGTGGCTTCTGAGATCGGAGGCACGTGCCTCCGATCTATTTCCTGACTATCCGAATAGAAACCGCCAACCTAATCATACGAAACCCATGCAAAATATCCTATTTCAGATATTTCCAGGCCTTTCGAGGCCGAATATAAGCAGTTATAGAAACGGGGGAACTCTACGCTGAAGTTGAGTGGGTACCCGCGGCCATGTGAGTTCCGTTCGCACATGGATTACCTAACTATTAGCGCCTTCTTCTTATCGTGCGTTGTAGGCGGGATAGCGTAGTATTATTAATGTTTTGAGGATCTTCCTAGGGCTCCAGCACATTTGTGTGACCACGGGTTTTAGATTTTTTACAAGAGTTAATCGGAGACAACAACAACAACATATATATGCGGGGGATGTGAGATTATTGTTACGTTGCTTGCCTTGACGTGAGGGTATGCTTCTCGGAACGATTGCAACACCAATCAACAAAAAAAAGAAAAAAAAATGTACGGAAAAAAAAAAAAATCAGCGAAAAAAAAACCAAATCGGCCCCTCGGTGGGGGCGGGGGGGAGGAGTAGGGGGAGTTAAGTGTTCGTAAGCTACCCTCTTCGTTCCTCTTGCCGCCTCGGTAAGGCCTGCTGCGAGGCATGCCGCAGCAAGGTTTTAGCAAGTGTGTGGGGGGGGTTCTGGCCGGTGTAAGGGTGGACTCACCCTCAAGGAATGATACCTTCGTGCTGCTCCCTGTGGCCGCGAGGACTAGGCGCGGCAGTAGAGTTGGGTCGCACGTGGTGCGTTAAGCATGGTCACCTACGATTCGCGCGTCGTTTTGGGCAGTAGCGGTGGAGCTGCAATGCTTCATCGGGATGCTCGTGCCAGGAGGTAGGCGCCACCACGAGCCACCCTACGGCACGGTCTCGGTTTTCGTCAGGGAAACTGTGCCGGCAGGAGTCTGTATTAGACGACGAAGGGGAAGGGTGACTGACCGTCGACGACAGGGGAAGAGACGGATTAAACTCTCCTTGAACTAGAATGCTTGTTTTTCACAACAGCATCGCAAACTGCAAGGACCAGCTTGTTTTTGGAGCCATCCCACGGTAGGGGTGTACAGCATCAGTCCCTGAGGTCCTCACATGAGGAACTCATTATCTCACCCGAAAAATGACTTCGAAGGCATTCGTTCGCACATCCCGACCAAGCTTCTACGCCTTAGTCTTGTAAACATATGTATTCGTGAAATTGCTCAACTAACCGGTAGTTCCCCACATTGGAGCTCAAATGACCAGGGGCTCTTTGGCGCAAGACCTGTGACCCCTGTCGTGGGACGACTCTTTGGGACGGGGGAGAAGGGGAGCCGCCTGGAATTGGGTGTCGACAAGAGCAACTACGAAGGCGCGGACCGAGTGAGCTAAGGGGATGAGGGGGCCACCTGGACACCCACAGCATTCGTGTGGTGCACGGAAACTCACGGTCCGCACGCACACCATCATCACGAGAGCAGGAGCGATCGCCTTCTTTCTTTATTTTTTCGAGTCAGTAGTACAACAAATTTCTTGCGCCACTGATTTTGTAGAGTTGGTAGAGTTGTGTACCCTTCATGGGGAACAATCCCACGAATTTTTCAGGCAAGGGCGCCGTAGCTGTGCTGAAACCTGTCAAATAACTCGGGAAGACGGGGCGGTCATTGATATTTGTATTTTGGTGTTTTTTCGTTCGATTGCTCGTTTCTTCACTGCTCGCTCGCGGGTCGTCGCTCTGACAGCACTCCAGACAGCAGGCGCTTTTGTCTGTGCTCGCGATTTTTGTGCGGTTCATACGGTGCACGCAGCCGAACCGCTGTAGTTTGTAGCTGCGAATTGGTTAGTTGTGGGAACGGGGAACTGTTTTACGCTGTAGTTGAGTGGATACCCGCGATCATGCGAGTTGAGTTTGCACATTGGATCATTTCACTTGTGAGCCTTCTTCGTATCGTGCGTTTTCAGGTGGGAAAGCGTAGTATTTCCCGGACGAATTTCGGTTCCATTTGGGTTTTCGGATGTTCCAAGGGCTCCAGCACCTTTTTGTGACCACGGATTCTAGATTGTTATACAAGGGTTATTGTGAGACAACAAAAACATGCTATCTCAGTCCCCGCGCGCCCTCGGTCAGCGCGTGAAGTGTTTTTTTGAAAAATTATCTGATCTTGAGTTATCTGCATTTTTCGGAAATGCTCTATTTTTTCTACACTGTTGAGTGACTTGATCTATATATGAATGACTCTACTTACTTTTGGGATTCAGGATAAAAGGGCTGGCATGCACCATCTCGGGGTAATATTGACTGCGCAGTTGAGCGTTGGTTAGTTGATCATTGGGGCATATGCGTACTTTGGCCCATTTCATCGCCGCTTAAGAGACAAGTGTTGTCAAGTGAATGTCGGGTTTACAACCGGACCACGTATGAACTCAGGGAGGCACACGAAAAAAAAAACAACAGAGCCAAAATGCAACAGAGAAAGTCAAACAACGAAACATTAGGAGCGTTGTGATTTCGGTGCCAACATGGAGAAGATATTGTACGATGTTTGTTTTCCATACTGTTTTTCACTCAATGTTTAGGTGCGGCTCACCCCGCTGTGCCTGTTGGAGAAAAAAATGGTGAATAATTTTTTTACAGGGATTCCCATGATGACATTCATCACATGTTTGGTGTGTAATTTAGATTATTTTGGCCGTATGTGTTGTTGTTGTTGCTGTTGTTGTTGTTGTTGTTGTTATGTTGTTGTTGTTGTTATTGTTGTTGTTGTTGTTGCTGTTGTTGTTGTTGTTGTTGTTGTTGTTGTTGTTGTTGTTGTTGTTGTTGTTGTTGTTGTTGTTGTTGTTGTTGTTGTTGTTGTTGTTGTTGTTGTTGTTGTTGTTGTTGTTGTTGTTGTTGTTGTTGTTGTTGTTACTGTTGTTGTTGTTGTTGTTGTTGTTGTTGTTGTTGTTGTTGTTGTTGTTGTTGTTGTTGTTGTTGTTGTTGTTGTTGTTGTTGTTGTTGTTGTTGTTGTTGTTACTGTTGTTGTTGTTGTTGTTGTTGTTGTTGTTGTTGTTGTTGTTGTTGCTGTTGTTGTTGATGTTGCTGTTGTTGTTGTTGTTGTTGTTGTTGTTGTTGTTGTTGCTGTTGTTGTTGATGTTGTTGTTGCTGTTGTTGTTGCTGTTGTTACATGAACTCGCATAGTCAAGTCTGTGGTCGCATGACAGGCTCCAGTCACTCCGGAACCGAGGAACATCCTAGGGAAAAACACAACGAAACCAAAAGTGGTACACACATATATCACAGCCGACGCAATTCATGCCTCGTACCTTCCAGGTCACCTTCGTCGACGGGGTGACTCCCGGGACCAACTTGGCGTACCCATGTTACTTCGGAAACTAGTTTTGAACTCATGTCAGTCCTTTCCAGGTTCGGGTGGGCATCTAGCTTTCAAAGGCGCCTATGATAAGATCCGTGACCGTTTTTGGTGGTCTTTGATTCATCCAAATGTAGCCCAACACGTCGAAACTTGTCTGTCCTGCCAACATCGTAAAACGTCCCGGCGCCTTGATAAATTACCCATCAGGTGCCGGCCTGTCACACGCTCTTTCCAATGCGCAGAAATCGATTCAGTTGAATGTAAGTCTATGTCAAAAGACAACCTATATATCGTCTGGGTGATCGACCATCTCACACGTTTTGCCATTTTGATAGCCATTTAAAATGAAAGAGACCACCACCATTGTCCGGAATCTTGTCGAGCGTATCGGTTTTGTATTTGAACCACCACAAACCTTGCATTCCGATGGTGGCGGTGAATTCGAAAAAGACTTCGTTAAAGGGTTGCAGAAAGTCTTCGGATAAAAGAAAACTCGTACCGCGGCTTGTCGTCCCCAAGAAAATTCGGTCCTTGAGCGTCTACACAGTAAAGTCCCTAATATGGTAGCAATTACATGTATAGCACCTTTAATTGTGATAATTGGGCACAGCTGTTACTATGCGTCCAACTGGCTCATAAACAGCTTATTCGTCCACACTAGAAGAAACTCCACACTATCTAGTGTTCGGACGCGCCGCCGTACTACCCGTCGATATCATTTTACGCGTTCCAGCCACAGCCGAACCGCAATCCCAACTCGATTATTCACGCGGCAGTGTCCAAAAAAAGTGAGCTAGTGTGTGAGTTGGCCCGCCGTAACCTCAAAAAACGAGCGGACAAGCAAGCAACAGAGATTGAGAAGTTGTCATTTCCGATGCTTAAACCAGGCGATCAAGTGCTGATACATCGCCCATATCATGATTCTGACGGCCCCATTCCCAAGCTATTCTGTCTTTGGAACGGCCCTTATACTGTCACAACAAAATTGTCCCCAATCATCTACCGAGTCCCCAAACAGGGCACGGTCGCGGAAACTACAGTTCATCTGAGTCGAAGGCAAAAATTATATTCCCCTGTCACAACCCTCGAGCCCGACCTGGAAGTACTAGATGGCACGTTCCTGGGAACAAGCCTACCAGTCCCGCATCTAAAAGGATCATTGACTCAAGTCACGATCGGACCTTTCACTGTCGAGAGCATAGAAGGGCGTAAACGCGAAGTAGGAGCCGCGTCGCTTGCAAATTTCCAGTACCACCAAAACTCAAAGATTATCCTCCACAAATTGGGTGTATGGGGTCATGTTATGGTTATCCCTCAGTGTCGGGAAATGGTAGAGTCATACCGTGCTGTATTTTTGTCACAGGATCCAGCAGTATTCAATCCCCCTACACGACAGCCCCGTCCGTAGCCGCAGATGCCAACGAACACTATGGGTGATGTGAACTCCTCTGGGCCGTCCTTGCTCGTGCTCAATTAATTGTCAAACATCAGCACTATTAATAGCAACTACTGATGACCTCCCGTGTTTCTTTGTACCATATTGTCCAGACATGAATCGACATGTCGTGTCATGTATTTGCCCCTGTCCCACGTTTTTTACTCATATTCGTTACATATGTGAGTTGTCATGTATTTTATCGAGTTGTCTAGTATGCCGATTCCCCACGCCAACGACCGAGCCTTATAGCCTTGTCAACTGCTCAGTAGCAAGCACATAAGCATCTACAAGTTACAAATAATAATATAATAATGTCAGTTTCCGTGAGCGCCCCATCGTCTTATCTTTGTGTGTCGACGACGCAGGTGTGAACCACGCGTGACGTTCACTCACACAAATCTATTAAAATCCTTCTTCGGTGTCAGGGATTTGGTCAGGAGTTTCTTTTTTGTCTCGGCCGAAGTATGCGATTCGCGGAACTGGAATTATCGGTCGGACATAGCTTCGGTCGAGCGCCGCCTTCGGTGGGCGGCTCTACAGCCCCTCGCTCTGCTGTGTCCGTTCCGCACATCAACGTGAACGCGGACGGTTGCCGAGCGAGACAAGCGAGGAGTTGCAAAAATACCGCATGTCGAGAAGGATTTTTTGGCAGATTTCGATTGAATATGAATGTCTGCAACGCCTGGATGATTTACAAAATTGTCATCATTTCCAAACGGTGCCTGATAATGTTTGGAATTTTGCGGTGGCACACTCTCGAGCAGTTGGTTTCTTTGCTGTACGTTTTTACTACTTCGTTTGGTTTCTTGCTCGGCCTTTATTTTTTTGTTTCTGCTAAGTTTGCCAGTTGGAAATTCAACATTTTAGTGTGTTCACCTAAAACGTGACACAAATTACCGACTGATATCCAACAACCTCGTGACACAAATTGCCGACGGCAAGACGATTCGTGAAGAAACTCCCAAATCATTATATTTTCACGTAACAGAATCTCGAGACAAAACCAAGCAGGTAGAGCCGTCTCCTCGGCCTTTGGCCCCGGCTTTAGGCACGACCGCTGAACACTCCAGGCAGCCTCTGCTGTAGGCATGAACGAGTGCGGTTGATCGTAGCGAACTATCCCGCTGTGCTCGCTTTTATGTGGTCATTGTCCATGCCATTTATTTCATGTTACCTTTCTTCTGTATTGAGCTCGTCGTTGTACGGTTGATGTACGAGGAAACCCGTATGTACTGGGTGAGAACAGCAGTATGTACGACGAGCATGAACGCCAACTGACGGCATTGGCAAACACACAACATCAGCTGCATCAGCAGTAACCGAAGGGCGTAAACTTCTCGCACATACTGCAGCAACTACTAGCAACCAGAACCATAGCAGATAGCTCAAATGGAAGTACGAGTGCCGTTGGCAAGTTTCGTCGTTCACGCATCACTCTATCCAATATACAACAACCGCTATATGTTCATTTTGATGAAGAAAAAATATTACATTTCCTATAAGAATGATACGTCGTAAGAACGGACGTTATGGTGTGCTGCTGCCGTGAGACCCTCTAGCACACTTCATGTTTCACCCAACAAGAGCAAACAAGAGGCAGGGCACAGGGGCCCCAAAAACAGAGGCACGTGACAACCACGGCCCGCTATCGATCGCGTAATTGGCCGGTAGTCCGTGCTTCGGTGGGTGTATCGGAAGTCGTTCGTAGTACTGCTGTAGACCGTCGAAAAACCACGTGACATCCCGTTCTGGTGGCAGACTCGCCAGTAGACCCCCGAAATGCCTTTTTTTTTCCTTATTCTTGGCCCCATGCACCCATTTCTTTTCCTTTCTCTTCATATTTGTTCTTTGGATTTTTTCTCCAGTTGACTTGCGTCTGTCATGCGTGTGCGTAATGATAGATGCTACGTGTAATATATACGTAGGTAGTCTTTCTTGGGTGGCAAGCGGAATGATAGTCGGTTTTCCAGCCGTGAGTAATGAGACGTATGCACCGGTACGGACCTGGCACATCGTAGACTGACTCCCGATTTCACTTTTATATGTTTCTGGTTGGAGGCATGAAATGCGTCAGCTGTGATATACGAGTGCGTGTAAGACCTTTGGTTGTTCGTGTTTTTCCCTAGGGTTTTCCTCAGCTCCAGAGTGACTGGAGCCTGTACTGTGACCGCGAACTTGAGATTATGCGAGTTTATGTGAGAACAACGACAACAACAATAACAACAACAATAATAATAACAACAACAACAACAACACCTGAAGAATTGCCTGTGCCTTGATCTTTTAGCTGCCTCCTGCAAATTTGGTTCTTCTGCCAACACGATTTTAAACTTTTTCGCGACTTTTTCTTCCTTTTTGTCTAAGTAAGTTGAACTCCCTACCATTTGCCGCTAGTTTGCCGCCTGTGCATTACTTGCGGAACGGTCCAGCTAAAGATTGTATTTGATTCAACTGAGTTACTTCTGAGTCACGTGACATATGGGTAGTGCTGTGTCGTGAGTTCGATTCTCACCGCCTTCATATTTGTCGTTTTCGAGCATGCGCGCTGGCATTATGAATGATTATTTTGGTAGTTTAACATATGTATGTCATGTAGCACTACCCACTGACTGAGTCAAGTGATTAAGTAGTTCAGTGGGCAGTGCTGTAGGATTTCTCGGTCAAGTCACTTTGTTCGAAAGGCGCTGTCCAACGCCTTCCATATCCGTCCCCCATACCTGATCGTGAACGCGTACTACGTACGGGAGGTAAGAAACACATCCGACAATAGCGGGGGGACTTTGGATTTTGGATTCCCCTTGGGCAGTTATTTTTCCGAGAACCGGGTCGACACGTGGTGTACTAATCAATGACAGCAGCAATCAAAACTACAGCAGCAGTCAACGATATATACCTGGTACGCTGTTTTCAAATTTGGAGCTTCAAGAGCAGCAGTAGTTGCTGTTGTTGTTGTTCTCACAGTTAACTCGCATAATAATCAAGTCCGTGGTCACAGGACAGAGGCTCCATCAGTGAATAATAATGTTGACTGATACCATAGGCAACACCTCTCTGGGTACGTAACGCGGCGTCAACCATCGTAATATCATACAAATATAGGGGAATGTAATCTCTATGCAAAGATCCTGTTTTGTTTTAATCAATTGTCAGCCGGCCGCCCCGGTGGTCTAGTGGTTTTACCCTCGAATACTACTAACTCTTGGTTGTCCTTGAGTTCGACACCCACCACAATATATAAAAAATAAAGGGATGTCTTATTGCTTCAATCGTCAGGTTTGTCCCCTTTGAGAATTTATAGTTTCCGCGAACATATTGAAATGTCCCGCCCCCCCCCCCCCCCCCCCTCCCCTCCCCCTCCCCTGACCCCTCTTGTTCATGAAAAAAACCCAACCCTTCCCCCCCCCCCCGCCCCCCATCCCGCCTAGTTTGTCCAAACGCCCCACTGACAATCGAAATCGGCCTGAGTAATAAACACCTATACAGCAGTTGCATATCACGTCATTATCTTTCTGACCATCCATGACGTAGTTTTCAATTATTTCCCCCCCCTCCCCCCCCCCTCCAACGACCCCTCTATTCCAACCACCCGCACGATCGCCTAGACCTAGCACCACGCGTATAACAAGCCCCTACATATCTTTGATCTCACAGCCGAAGTGTACTTGAATATTATTTGTGACCTAAACCTCTTAAAAATCTCCCCCCTCCCCCCCCCCCCCTCCCCCCTTTCGCTCTCCCTTCCTCAAACGCCCCACCAAAATATCGAAATCAGCAAGATTAATAAACACTTCACGCACAGAATATCTTCTCATTATCTTTCGAGAGCCATCCATGCCACTGTTCCCCCCCCCCCCCCCCGCCCCGAACGCCCCCTTCTTCCCCATCACCCGCACCATCGCCTAGACCTAGCACCACACGTGTAACAAACCCCTTACCTAAAACCCTTCCTTTCCCCCCCCCCCCCCCCCCCCCTCCCCCCCAACCCATCCCAACCCCACCCCCTCGAACACTCCACCCTCTCTCTACTCAATGATTGTTCGACTTACCCCAGGATGTACATGATAAACTGATGCATTATTTCCAAAACCGTCACATTTATGCCCTCAAAATAATGTGTAGTTTCCACGCACATATTGAGCTGCCCATACGCCCCCCCCCGCCTCCCCCCCCCCCCCCCCCTCCCCCCAATAATCAACTGGTGCCAAAACCGTCAGATTTATCCCCTTGAAAGGATTTATAGCTCACGTGCACAAATTGCCCCCCCCTTTCCCCCCCCCCCCCCCCCCCTCCCCCCGTCCAAATCCGCTCGCTTTTGATCAAAACCAGGCCCCCACGTCCTTCAAAACTCCGCCCCTACCCCTCGCCGGTTATTCGACTTACAAGATTCACTTGTTAAAAGGATACATTTCCCTCCACAGCTGTCAGATTTTGTCCCCCTCAGAAACGGGTTTTATAGTTTCCGCGCACAGACTGACTAAAATCACCCTGTTGACCCTGATAGCTACACTCTAGTTGTAAAGGGAGTCGCAGACCTATATCTTAATGAGGACACGCAACTCGTAATGCGCGCGATCGGAGTATCACACACAGCTTGCAAAGATGAGTTTCGACGAAATCTTCGATCTCACAGCTGGAGTGTATTATTATTTTCTATAAAAAGATTTATATGCCATTATTTGCAAAAATGAAAAAAAAAGGGATCAACTGCTGAGAACGCCAAGCAGCGTGGGTAGGTACAATTCGACGCGAGTCGACGAGGCAAGAAAATGCTGGATTCTAGTCGCGGTAAAAATGAAGGCACGTGCCGAAGTGGGGAGGAAGGATGAGGGCCCCCTATGTGACCCCGGATCTGAACTACTACTGGGAGGGAGCGCGAGAGTGGTGCGAGGATAATAAATAAATAAAATGTTGCCAAGGCATATTATTACTACCTGTAAAAAATATCCTATTCTCTAGGAAATACGCACGGCACTGTCAGTAGTCGTCATGGTAGAGACACTTCGGACATTATATATTTAGGGGATGCGTCCGATTTCGACAACGTGAAAGCACCCGCGAAGCAAAGACAGCAGACACACATAGCCCGCCTTCCCGAGAAAAAACAGAGAAGAAGCGCTACGCTAACCTCCCGTACGAGCAAAGCCACCCCCGCACCTATCTTAGACAACGCCGCCGCAACGGGAGATCGCTCTCCTCTTCTTCGTTCTCCTCCTCGACCGCGACGACGCAGATCAGTCAATGCGACAGCCTTCACGTGACAAACAAAGCTATCTTCTTCCCAAACCTCGCCGGCTGACATAGCCCCATGTCGACGTTTGATGCAAACTTACTTTGCATCCTGTCGACTTCGAACCTCCATTGCCACGGGGACAGCAGTGCAGTCTCTTCATTATTACCAAGGCCTCTTTCGTTTCGCCTAGAGGCGACGCAGGTTCTCATTGTACTTTTTTCGGTATTTTTGTTTGATAGACGCCAACTTTTACTTGACGGCGCATTTAACAAGGGTGTTTCGCCTATCTATCCTTGCCTTCATCGTTGTATAATATTACGTTATTCTTCTGTCAAGGTATGACCTTCATAATCCCATGTTCGTATTAAACCCTTGGCATTACTTTAAAGTTCAATATATGTCAAATCGAACAGCTACACCTTTAACCTGTCGAAGTGCTGCCCTGACCTACCCGAAACATGGGCGCCGGAGAATGCCGGCGCCCATGCGGAGCCCTTGTACTTGCAAAAATGATGAATGTTACCGTGGTTATCCCGTTATCTTTTCCTTGGATGTCGATGACGGCTAGATGTGAGCCATGAGGGTTCTCACTACATTACGAGCTGTCCATTACACACGCCCATATATGCTTCATTTTGTCCGCTACGTCCCACCGTTGGCCCCGACGCACCCCAGTTGCCAAGCACCATACGTCAGGATGTCTTGCCGCATGAAGATTATTCCATGCCAGCACGAAGTTCTTCCCATGCCATACGCGTATTACCCTATTCCATCTTATTTTGTCCCTGTCGTTGCATGGGCCAAGTACCTCGAGCCCTGGAGGCCACAGCCGGTTCACTGCGTAGCGAGAGTACCCACCAGTCCGTCACCCTGTCTTGAATATCTAGAGTCACATCGTGACCCCTTGATGAAATATATCAATTAATTGTCTGTCACCCATACATGTCACATTCAATGACAACTGAATGTCTTGCGATGGTATAGTTACTGGACATACACCGCTTGCATTCCGGCTCCTTAGTTTTGTCACAGAGCCTGACACAGGCATATTCAGTATTTGAGTCACCTGCCACCAGTTTACACTTCTCTGGTTTGGTGGAGTAGTATTGATCATGCAACACCACTAAAACTAGGGGGTAATATTAATAATGTAATGGGCCAGGTTCCTATCAGAAGCAAAATGAACACGTGTCTACGGAAATCCCTCCATGACGTGTGTCTAACATCAAGGAGACCGAACATCTCCGTAATCCTCGTTGACGTCCCACCATCGAGAGGGTGCAATAGAGTGTCAGTATAGCTGGCAATATATCCGGTAAGATAGCCCACAGAGATATGGCCTATTGGCCACAAGAATATTTTCTAAAACGGAATATTCTGGCGGAGCGGATGTCCCGTGGAATCTAGCTAGCTTATACCACAAGAGCGTTCTCGGTATTGGAACGTTGCTCTGTGGACAAGATAGGTAGACGGAAGCGCGTTAAGCGCTCGTGGGAATATAGAACACCTAGGAGAACATTCCTTGTATGTTCCATAGGTAACGGTCCAGAAGAGAGCACAGCAGCAATGCTGGGGTGAAGAGAACTCCGTAAGCCTCACCCCACCCTCGTGCTCTCACTCTTTCTCATCTCCTGTCTCCTCGAGCTTCTCATAGCTCAACGACAATAATCGAAATCAACAAAGAAGAACCGGTGCCGTCTCCAAGCGACATTGATACCCCTGCGTCCCTTCCCTATCACCATCCGGCACCACGACTCCTTCACAATGTGGCGTCCTTCAATCGCCGACCTGTGAGCTTCAAGCTTGGAACGAAAGCCCCGCCTCTTCTCGGTTTCTTGTTATCCAAAATGCGACACACAACTTGTAATACGCGCGAACGGAGTATCACACAGCTTGCAAAGATGATTCTTGACCAGATCTTCGATCTCACAGCTGGAGTTCATTTTCATTTATATAATGTGAACCACCACATATGTGATTAACACTCGCGATCGGAGGATCACACACAATGTTGCGAACATCAGTGTCGAACAAATCCTTGATTTAATATTATATGTGACCTAAACCTCTCGAAAACCCTTCCCCCCGACCCCCCTCCCCCGCTTTTGTTTTTTTTTTGTTCCCATCGTTTTCTCCTGCATAAACGCCCCACCTACTATCGAAATCCGCCAGAGTAATAAACACTTCCACGCCCTGGATATCGCCTCGTTACCGTTTCAGAGCCGTCCATGCCGCTGCTGCAATTCCCACCCACCCCCGTCCCCAACGCCCCCTCCTTCACCCACCACCCGCACCATCGCCTAAAACTAGCTCCACGCGTATAGCCAACCCCTACATATGTGCGACCTAAAGCCCTCCCCCCCCGCCCCCGCCCCCCCCCGCCACATTCCTCCCCTCCCCCACATGAAATATTTTATGTTTCAACGCAAAAATAGACCTGCCCCACCCGTCCTCCCCCCCCCCCCTTTTGACTAAAATCAGGCCCCCACGTCCTTCAAACCTCCGCCCTCCCCTCACCGGATATTCGACTTACAGGATTCACTTGATAAACTGATGAATTTCCTTCCACAGCTGTCAGATTTTATCCCCCTCAGAAACGGGCTTTATAGTTTCCGCGCACAGACTGACTAACATCACCCTGTTGACCCTGACAGCTACACTGTAGTTGCAAGGGGAGTCGCCGACCTATATCCTTAATGAGGACACACAACCCGTAATACGCGCGATCGGAGTATCACGCACAGCTTGCAAAGATGAGTTTCGACAAAATATTCGATCTCACAGCTGGAGTGTATTTTCATTTTTATAATATATATCGAGAAACAGGATAGGTAGGGGTACTTTTTTCTTTTGTGTTGTATTTCTTTTATCTTTTTTTTGGCCTCCGTTTTTTTCATCTAACCTCCGTGTGCCAACCACGTACGAGCTGCGCCTGACAGAACAGATAGGTCATATAGTATAGACTCGAGCACATTATCTAGCAGTTGAGTACTGTAGGCAGTCGTCTCTTATCCCCCTCGTAGGTAGGTGTAGCACCCGTACCGTGCTACAGACGATCTCCTTTGTTTCCTTTGCTTAGCACCAAGCGTGTAGCACATAATCAGAACATACAAGTCCTTCGGTACGAGATGTCTCTTAGACGCTTCGTGTCACCGTACTCCTGCTGTAGTACGTCCGTCACCCCAAAAGCGCTGCACCATCCCCAAAACATATTTTTATGTACCAGAACGTCCCAATCCCTGTGACCCCACAAGGACCACGTAACAAAAGGAGAGCTCTCTACTGTGTTCTCCACTGATTGAGGTATAGGTCCTCATTTACAAGAGATAGACATAAGGTGCCATGGAGGTACCCCGTCCAGTTTTCGAAACTCTTTTTTTTTTATTTTTCTGCCCGCGTATTTAGCTGGTGGTGTTTAAGCCAGTATTTTATTAAAATATTCCAAGCGTTTACACTTCGTGTGATTGAAATCGAGCACGACGTATTAGTCATATTTATGCTTGCGTACCTTTTGTGAGACAGCGGCTCATAGACAAATGTTAATCTTCGTTCCCCCTTGCCGCCTCGGTAAGGCATGCTGCGAAGCATGCCCTAGCAGGCTTGTAGCGAGAGTGGGGGGGTCTTTCTGGCGGGCGTAAGGCCGGACTCACCCTCAAGGAGTGATGCTGCCTTGCTGCTGCTGTGTGTGGCCGCGAGGCTCAGGCGTGGCGGTAGAGTTGGGTCGTACGTGGTGCGTTAGGCATGGTCACCAACGATTCGCGCGTCTTTTTAGGCAGCAGCGGCGGAGCAGCAATGCTTAATCGGTATGCTCGTGCGCGGAGACAGGCGCCACCACGAGCCACGCTACGGCGCAGTCTCGGTTTGCGTGGAGGGGATTGCGCCGGCAGGAGGCCGGATTCGACAACGAAGGAGGAGGGCGACTGGCCGTCGACGGGCGGGGAAGAGACGGATTGAACTCTCCCTGAACGAGAATTTTGTTTTTCAGATCAGCACCGCGAACTGCGAGGAGCATTTTTTATTTTTTTTGGACGGGGGAGAAGAGGAACCGACTGGAATTGAGTGTGAACGAGAGCAAGTGCGAACGAGCTTGCCGAGTGAGCTAAGGCAATGAGGCGGCCACGGAGAACCACAGCAGGAGGATGGCACACGGAGACTCACGACCGGCACGCACATCATCATGGGAGCAGCTATCGTCTTTTTTCAAGGGTTATTTTTACGAGGCAGTAGTACAACATGTTACTTACGTCACTGATTTTTGTAGAGTTTGTACAAGAGTTGTATACCCTTCACGGGGAACGACCCGCCGCAATTTTCAATTTTCAGGCACGGGCGTGGTAGCTGCGCTGCAACCTGTCAAATAACTCGGGAAGGAGGGGCGATCATTAATATCTGTACTGTGGTTTTTGGTTCCATTGCTCCCGTTTCACTGCATGCCCGCGGGTCGTCACTCTGACAGCACTCCAGACAGCAGGCGCGTTCGTCTAAACTCACTACAATCGTGCGGTTCGTACGGTGCAGGCAGCCCAACCGCTGTAGTTTGTAGCCGCGAGTTGGTTAGTTGTGGGGACGGGGGAAGTCTATGCTGTAGTTGCGTGGATACCCGCGGCCATGTGAGTTCAGTTTGCACATTTGACCTTTTCACTTGTGCGCCTTCTTCCGTATCGTGCGTTTTTAGGCGGGAAAGCGTAGTATTTCCCTGACGAATTTTGCTTTCACTTGGTTTTTCGGATCTTCCTAGGGCTCCAGCATCTTTGCGTGACCACAGACTCTCAATGTTTGACAAGAGTTAATGTAAGAAAACAACAACAAGACAATGTGCGTACCTCGTACACAGCACAGCAGTGGTACGTACACACGTATGGGTTGACACGTACCTTACGGGCGGGGCACACCCTCATAGTCATGTAGCATACCTACCTCCCCACCAGGTATGGTGTTGTACCGAGTCTGACTCCCAGGGTTTCAGGCCTGTATGTAAGGTTGCGTCTTGTCCTGATATTTCCAGTGGTACCCCTTTTCCACTGCTATCCCAAAGTCGTTTTGGTTTGTCCCTCATTTGTTTCTTCTTCACTTTGATGCATTGCCCTTGTCTGCTTTGTTATTAGCTAATATGCTTGCCTTTTTCTTACTTGGTTAACAAGCGCGTACGAGTAACTCTGTGCTGCTTAAATTTGTCTTCGGGAATTGCTACTGTTTTTCTTTTGTGCAAACTTTCGTGTTATTCCTGTACACTGGCGTTGTACGTACATCTCTCCAGTTAGAAGACATACACGGGCCCTGCACTGCTATGGCCAAATTACCGTTGTCCGGTGTACAACTCTTCCAGCTCTATGACATGCAGGGCTCTATGTTGCCATTTGTCACTATACTGCTGTTTAGCGTACATTTCGTAGATTTTGATCATGTATCGCATCTACGCAGTTCAAATTTAACAAATACTGCTGTAGTACGGGTATCTCGACAGCATTCTGTCATACGTACACAGACTTTATGCTGCCTTAATTTGTCAGGTTGCTAGTGTCATATATGTGAATTCCGTCGGTTTTGTCTCACGCACGGCCCCCTTCTTATGCTTCTCACATCATCCGAAGAGCTGCAGTAACCGTGTCTCTTACCAGTTTTCCAATATATATGGGCTCTATCATGCCCATATGCTTCTGCTGTGAAAATATTTTGCCAGTTTATTTGTCGTGCCCGAGCTCTACGCTGTCTGATATTGGATTATCCCCCCCCCCCGCGTTCGGCCAGCTTTTTACACCATAACAAAATCAGGCTCTACGCTAACATTTTTTTTTCTTGGGCATGAAAGTTCTCTCGCATCTGCCCCATTTCCTATGATGAAGTGGAGTAGACGCTGCTCAGATTTGCACAAATTTTGTCACCCGCAAGTTTACTTTTCCCCGTTTTCGACGACACAGGGTAGATGATGCCGAATTCCCCCCCCCCCCCCCCCTGTTGCTACTTCAACGCATTTTTCGCCTCAGTTTTACTACAACGCAGGGGGTATGCTGCTCAAAATTGTAACGTTGCTGCGCAAGCTTGAAAGTCAACAACTGTTTCTTTTTTGCCTTGTTTGTCCAGCATATCATCAACAGCAGCTGCATGCCAGTCAAATCTAGAACACGTTCGATGCCGCCCGTGCAGAAAAATGTCCTAAAACTAAAAACTACTTACTGGTCAAATTATAACTTTAGTCGCGGCAGACTAGCGTACCCGAGCTCCTTCCCTATGGTAGCTGATCTGTATGCTTTTCTTTGTTTTCACGTACTGGGCTTCACTTATGCTGCCTTTACGATACCTTGCGTTGTGCCACGATGTACCGGCCTACGCGACCCCCCCCCCGAAACGGCCGGCGTGCTGCCCATTTTTTGACTCGTAACGACGAACACCCCGCCTTTCGATCGCCCGGTATTATATATTAATGCCGGCTTGCTGCAATTTTTTTCGCCCTTCGCTCTTTTTAGGTACTGATCAATCGCACCCGCGCGATCGGTTTTGCACTGCCAACGTCCCACAGTTGTCACGCCCTGATACCATAACAGAGGAACTCTGCAGTTCAGACGGAGCTCTGCCCAATTCTGTCTCATAGGTATCACTCAAGTGGCGTGAGTATGACTGTCGTCTGCCAAAAACGAGACATCTGATTTCTAGTCAGATACTATCCAAACCCCATAAACATACACCCTTGGACGAGCACCAATCGTGGCACAATCCCCCCCCCCTACCGTACGCCTTTACGTCCATTTTGCATTTTGCTGTCTTTTCTTTTCCCTCTAGATCGGTCTGTTGGTGATTGTAGCTGCCGCCCCGAGATCCAAGCCTGGATCCAACCTTCCTCTACAATTCCACCCCACCAATCTCTACTCCAGTGCAAGCGTTCCCCCCACCTTTCCTCGACATCGACATAGCTGAGAGATACGTTTCCGACACCAACATGGCTGGGGACCACACCCCTGATTTCCTCAGCTCCCGCGAGGAGCGATACACCGCGAGAACCGCCCGCGCAAACATGGACGACATCCCGAACGTGGAGTCCATTCTGGGCGAGTTGACGATCCATACGGCCACTCCGGGCATCCCTCCCCTCGGAGCAGGCACCTCCGGTGCTGGGCGGGAACCCACTGTAAAACATTAGACCACTTCGCAGCACTCTGCAAGCCCAACCTAAGACCCGGGGAACACCCATGGTCACCGCGCGGTCTTTCGCGAAGGCCGCGAAGCCTTTCAAGCTCACCACGAACAGCTAATTCTCCAACGTAAGGAGAGCGCCGAGCTCTTGCTTAGGCTGCCCCAATCCCCAACCCTTTTCACGAATCCATTCTCGCCGTCGTATACGGCTACAAGTGCGACGGTGGCCACTCCGGTCCAACCGCAGCCGCTCTCCTCCCCCACGCAACCCTCATAGCCTGTGACCTTGCGGGCACAGCCGCTGCAGGTAGCGCCAACCCATGCTCCCGCCGACACGCCTGGAGCCACTACTTTCCAGCTGCCGCCGCCGGCCCAGCCGGTTACCACAATCTATCATGTGCCACCCCTTGCTCAGACCCTGCCCCCCCCCACTCCCTTGGCATCCTCACGACCGACGGGTTTACCGCGCGAGGCTATTGATTAAGATTTTTGAGACGCGATGCAGATAACACGCGGAGCAGCCTTCTCTGATGTGTCATCGTCGGCACACCACCTGTGACATTTATTTGCCCCCGAGAGCGATCTATCGGTCGCGTTTGTCCAGGCCCGTTCCGCCACCACTAGCGCATCCGATGAACTCATCAGGGCCAACACCCTGGTACTCGCCCTTCGTCACTTCCACAACAACGCCGGCTGCGGCTACGTGTGGAACCAGACAGTCTACGGTCCCGACGCCACTGCACGCCCCCCCCTCCCCCCCCACGACGGCCGCGCCCACTGCTGCGACGCCGCCCCAACCCACCACGGGCGCGCCCACGCCGGCGACGGTTCCCACCCCATCCACCGAGATAAGGCCAGCCCGATCGGGACCTATGCAAACATCATGCCGTTACGCGCCAGTACGACGTGGTGAACATGCGGAAGTTGACACCACTCGTACGCCTACTCTTCCCGGCCAACAGCGACGCTACCGTCTACCTGCGCATGTTCTTAGCTAGCGTCAAACTAGCGATGAGGGAGTTCCTCACCATGTACGACGATTCCGGAAACCAATCATTGGACACACCCCCGTGGGTTATGGGATGGAACAGAGCTCTCCAATAATGCTTCCGAAAGGATCTCGGGTATCCGCAGGTCATAGGCGTCTCCCCTAACCCGCCTCATCGACGATTTCATTCGCCCAAGTTGTACAGGAACTTGGCACCGACAGAACCGGACCTGTCGGCTTTCAAGAAGCTGCTGCAGCTGCTAACCAACAACTTCACCGACAGCGACCAGAGGACGCGCCTTCCAAAAGCTGCCCTCCTTCGTCGTACCGAGCTCAGTAGACTTCTCCACGTTCCTGCGAGCATTCAAGGAGCGCGTCTCGATTGCACAGGGCACTGAAAAGATTTTCAAGCCCAGTTACACTATGGTCGCCGAGATCGTACGCGGGGTCACCAGCGGTCAGTACCCGTCACTGATGCCAACTCTCTACCCTGGGCGCCTTATGACGGCCTCGCAGATGTTCGCCACGGTTGCGGACATGTGGTCGGCTTTCGAGGTACTGGCGACGAACCAGATCGCAGACTATCAACGGCCCAGGATTTCATGTGATCTCTTCCGGCGGGCATATCACGTACTCCTCTTCGTCACCACCCCCTGCGCAACACACCAACACGCGTGACCCCGGCACTCACGCGATGGGTTCCGCGTCCAACCCGTTGATCATGAACGTAGCCGAGGCCGACCGCGACCCATTCTGCGAGGACGAGTGCGACTGGCCTCAACGACACTACGAGGAGGTGTACATGGTCACGACAACGTTTAGTACGCAGGACCCTCCGCTGCTCACTCCGTTCCTCACGAGCTCGGCCCTCGCTCAACCTCTACGCGCTCACGGCGGACACTGCATTAACCGTATTGGTACGGACCACAGGATGAAAACCTGTCCTCAGGACTTCCTCAACATATCCGGCATTCTCAACCCTGCGCTTGGCCAGGTAAACGATGGTGGCCACGCCTACCTCCAGTGGCAACAATGGATGCGTTCTTACCGCCGGGGCCAGTACGAGCACAACGTCTATCGAAACTCCAACCGCTACGCCCACCGTGACGGCAACTGTGGAGGCACTAACAACAACAACCGGGTTGCCAACAACAACAACAACCGCCACAACCACGACTACTCAAACCAACACCAAGGCGACAACGGCCGCTCCAACAACAGACGCCACAGCAACGGCCGCTCCCACGACAACGGCAACCGACAGTCGCAAGGGCAACAATTTTAAAAACGGCTCGCCGCAGCCGCAACGCAGTCGACAGTCCATGACGGTACACGACCCGGCGACCTATGCTCCTACAGCCGCCGCCCCGTCGAACATGCGGATCGGCAACAACAACAACGCCACTGACCCCAACCAAAGACAACTGGGCACCTTTCGCACCAACTGAAGAGCCGGTGGTGGAGCAACTGCAGCATCTCCGCCTTCAGCACTTGCTGCGAACACCGGGTCTCAAGACTGCCCGAGTACACCACGTGCGTCACTGCCTCCCTGCCCCCTGTACCCTTGCGCCCCCCCCCTACCCCAGCCCAATCCTCAACCACTTGTTCAAGCACTGATCCTCTTGTTCCAGTGAGTGCCTTGAGGTTTGGGCGGCAGGGGGCCAAGACGTCGAGCCCTACCGGAGGATGCTCCACTCGACGCCTTTCGGCGATGTACAACGCTACCTTCCTACTGTCGCTGAAACTCCCGGCATTGCCAACCTGGGCGAAGTCACGACGATTACGACTACCAGCGGTTCCGGTTCACACAAAACGGCTGTTTCATCTACCGGGCCAACGCCCCCTAGGCCCGCTTCGATCCCAGATTGGCTACTGCTCACCCGCTCGTTTCAGGACGTGCGCCTATTTAGTGGCAAAGATGGGCCCGCGAACGACGGACCCCCACTCGCTGCCACGGTGTTGACATCACCACTGTCCCTGAGCTCGAGGGACAGCCCCGTCCTACAGACGGAACACCCGCGATCACAGTCGACCAGGACATGCTTTGAGCACCCTGCCCCGTCATCCTCGCCGGGTTCACGCATAACGTGGACTCGGGCCACAGGATCTGCATGCCCTAGCGAATACAGCCCTGCTCTCCAAACGCATGACGACAGGGCCCCCCAGGGTATCCCCGCCCAGCGTACGTGCCACCGCGTGGACCCTCCCGGTACCTCGGCTTTGCCGAGCAAGCCCCCCGCGAACTCGGGCGTTCAAGTTCAGCACCCCCCGATCGAACCTGACTCCACCCCCGACAACGCCACACGGCGACGCTACCAACAATGCCCGACCCCCACCCCCGCCACACCCTTCCGGCGACTCGCCCTCGCCAGCACATGACACCGCGGATCCCTCGGGTTCTTTTCATTTCTTCTGGAACTACTCGTCCATCTTCTCACAGTGGTACCTGTGCGACATCGAGTACGAGGGCGTCACGTACAACTGCGCCGGACAGATGATGATGGCGCAGACGGCTGCGCTTCTCGGCGATACCGCGACAGGGCTTCGCATCCGAACCACCCCTGACCCCGCCGTCCAAACCGTTCCTTGGCCGCACCGTGTCCGGCATCGATCAGGAGTATTGGGAGCATCACCGCTACGAAATCGTCCTCAACACCAACTTCTGCAAGTTCAGCCAGAACCCGGACCTTCAACGCTGAATATTATTGCTACCGTATAGACCGCATTTCTTATGCAAGGTACGCCGTACAATGAGCCAGCAACCATTTGTGCAAGGTTCCTACGCTTACGCGCATCGATCAATGATAATGGTTCCAAATCCAAACCAGTGTACCGCTACGACTAACGGTATTAAAGCTAAATATCTGCGCTTGCTCGCATCGAGGAAATGACAACAATCCCAAGGCTGAACTACTGTACAACTTCTCCTGCAGCTGTATGTGTGAGGTTGGCACAAGAACGCATGTACGGCATTGCAGGAACCGCCAACGTAGTACCTTAATGCAGTAAGTGGTTTGACAAATTGAAGGCGTCTGTCCGCGCTCCTCATCCGCACCCTGATTTCTAGTAAGACCAAGCCTACAGTATTGGTGTATTTTGTTTGGCATTCTTTGACAGTTGCTCGAGGTCACACACACGATCGACCCCTCTGCCCGTTCGCGGTATTTAGATTTTTTGCTGCTTTCTTCTCAACGATATGAACACGTAAGATGTTGGTCTAAGCTACGCTGCACGACAACTAACACAAGAAAAGCCTTTAATCGGTAACGCATGGGATCACCCGTGCGAGTAACGCAAATCAGGCAGTAAGAAAAGGGGTACAATCCTTGACCCAGTCTTGCCCTGGCTTTGGATGAAAAATCGAGCAAAATCCACTGCAGCAAAGAAGACGACACCACCCAGCCGGCGTCACCTTACCTAGGTTCCGCCTGCAACTACCTGCGAGGGTGGGGAGCATTGTAGGCTAGTCTGCCCTGTAGTCACTGCATGTGTGAAGGAAGTGTCCAAACCGACACAATAGCCTCAATGGCCCCCAAGGGTCCCCAAAACGACACGTTACACAGGGAAAATCGGAAAAAGAAATCGACACAACGGAGCCGTCGTCGGGGGAGCCCTCAAACAGGGTTCCGAATACAACTACAACAGCGTTTGCAGAATTGGTGCCTGGTCTGTCCTCTACGTACTGTGCTATCAACGGCGGGATCCATACCGACTTCATCGCCACCATAGTCCGCCATGACACTCAAAATGAAGCAGAAAGGGATTTGGAATATTCAATGTTCAGTCATCAGTATTGATACTGCTGTAAGCTACCATACTTAGCCCTAAGCCATAGGAATCCAGAAACTAATACTGGAATAATCTTCGGCTAATTGTATTGAGTGACCGGAAGGTTGTAGGTATTAAGCATGCAGAAGTCTCAGCAGTAACAACTTGAATATATGGTGCATCTTATGTTTTAACCTATATCCAAGTGATTTCACGATCACTCTGACAGCCTCTGCACCCGCACTGTTCCATACAGTGACTAGTGCCAGGTATACAACCTACACAGGTTTACATTTCCACAGGTTATCAGCTCTCGTTTCCACACAGCGAGGGGGAGCCACAGCGTCCACATTCGTCCGGCCGGTGAAACCAAGCTGAACACCGCACGTCCTCGAGAAACCGCTGGCCAGCACTTCTTGTCCAAGACATCGTGAGGAGGACCTCGACCGAGTTCATCAAGGCTCAACATTTCATGCTTCACGTTCTGCACGTTCGGCACGTTCGCCGAATCCTACACGTTCAGCACGCTACTCTCTCCACGTTCAGCCGAGACACCATCTCCAGATAATATTATGTTTGAGTTCCACGCGCGATGTTCGGACGTTGTTCTTTGAGGAGTCCATCAGTTTCAACAAGTTATACATCGACGCGCCCACCGCACCCAAGCCTGACACGTTCTGCAGCAACCTTCGTCGGCGTACAGGCACGTACTTCCCAAGTCGTCAGCCTCTGCATCGGTTTTGAACGCCGTCTACACCAGGTACTCCTACATTGTGAGCCTTTCTGGAAATTGCCGATCACTGTCGACTTTTGCGAGCAGTCTACCTACGAGTAACTTTTAAACCCAGCATACATCATCTAGTTCGTCAAAGTACTGCTCATCATGGCGCAGCAACCGAACAACAGTGCTTTAGACATGCAAAATAAACTCATAAAATCGGTTGGAAGATTTGACGGCGCCGAGTTCGAAAAATGGAAATCCGTACGCTCTGGGTACTATCAGCATGCGCCGTCTTGAAGTCTTCCACATTATTGACGGTCGTCCGTGTCCCGAGCTCAAACCGCGATCAAGGCACGGTCGTCCACCTCTTAGCGCCCCGGTTTCCACGCGGACTACATCGCGCGACCCTGCTGCGGAACTGCATTCTACAACCCCACCGACCATTGTTGCAACTACGGGCGGCAGCGGCGTTAGCGGCACCGGCACAGGTGGCAAAGTTGAAGGGGATAGTACTGACGAACCTTCTACACAGCCATCTCCCCCAACCCATTCCGCTCAACCGCAGCCTGTACAGCAGCAGCTTTCCGTTCAGCCCACCGACGCGGCTACTCAACCGGAGACGGTCACGTGGTACACTGGGCCGGCTACAGCGACCACTGCAACTGCGACTGCTCCAGTTCCTGCCGACGTTTCCTCTTCTTTTCTGTGGACGGGCGACAACAGCATCAGCAACCTAGACGACAGGTCGCGACTGGCACCGTGACAACACGTTTCTGGCTGACTTCTTCTACATGGCACTACCGCGCTCCTCGGACTTTTCTCAACAAGTTCCAGGAAAAGTCAGGTATTCTGTCCAACGGTATCGCTGCGTGGCGTGGTCTTGTCGCACAATACCAAAACCGCACGCGAGTTCGAAAGGACATTTTGATATAGAAGTTCCGAGCGATGACTATGGAGGAAGACGAAGATCCGGAAGTGTTTTTTCTTCGATTGGATGAAGAGAGGAACGGCTAGCGCTTCTGGGTAAAGCCATCGATGATGATGACGTTCTGACCATCACTTCTTGGGTCAGCTTCCACGCTTCTATGATCAAGTCAAGTACCGAGCCGAATCTCAACAAGACTTTAATCTTGAAGAAGCTATGATCGTCATGCGCACCATGCACGCAAATGACGTAGAAGAGGAAGGTCGGGCCGTCACACGCAGCGAAGGGCCCCTCCTCTGCGATGGCGGCATCTACTGCGAAATATGTACCATTTCGTCGTGCGGGGGGAAGATTCTACAGTACTTCTACAGTTCATGCATCGACCCGACAGCCACGTTGACTGCACAAGAGCATCTGTCCGAGCACAAGACAACTATCCGCGGCCGGATGAATGAAAAATCGTGACAGCATTGCTGTAGCGGTCACCCCTCTCCGATCACGGCATAATTTTCCCTTATCCATCTCTTATTTTCCTTCTTTTCTCTTCTACGCACCACCATCATCATCATGCCTTCAAAAGTGCCAGCTACAACCGCTACCAACACCGCCAAGAAGTGCAAGCTCTTCGCCGCCAATGCCAGCGTCTCGAGCAACAACAACGACCGCAGCAACAGCATCCCGTCTACAATCGCTGAGCGACCGTTTCGACAATCCTGTCGTCCGGAAGCGCGCAGCAAGTCATGCAAAGGGAGTACCAGCCGCGGCGGACGGCTTCTACACCGGCAGCGGACATCGTCGTTACATTCTGAGGGCCGTTCGCGTGGTCAACCCAGCACCGGAGCGACCTCTCCAAGATAAACCGCAGAATATCCTCGGAACCGACGACAACATCTTCGGCATCCGCTGGGGACACCCGTTTCCCATCTTCGGGAAATTAAGAGTTCCAGGTCAGACTAAGGATGAAAGGCGGCATATGGCCAGGACCTTGCGGTCTTTGGGCTTCCTAAATAAGGACGCGCACCTTACGGCCCGTGAAAACTGTCTTTTGTAGGTATCGTGATAAAGGCAAAAGCTTTGCAAGTGTTCAAAGGGCACAGACCCTTGTTCAGGTTTCGTACTTGTTTACAGCAATAGTTAATAATGTTGAAGAGGCAGAGGCAGGACACACCTTTGCAACGACACCTCTGCTAGACGCATTAACATAGTAGCAAGTACAAGTACATGTTGGAGAATCAGAAGAAGGATACATCTTTGTAACGACATTTCTTCTAGTACATTCCAACTTACGGGTAGCGCCTTTACTGAGTGCTCCTGATGTATTATTTTGATTTCTCGTTTTCAAGTAAGTTCAACACTGATTCTACAGCAGTCTAGCTGAATTTCTGTCTGCTCCTGTGGTCAGAGTATCTAGCACTCTTCTTGACTTGTATTCCCTTTATTGAATGGACCTTGTCTGAGTGACTTCCATTGCGGGAGGGTGTTGGGATATTCAATGATCAGACATTAGTATTGGTACTGCTGTAAGCTACCATACTTGGCCCTATAGGAACCCAGTAACTAATACTGGAATAATCTTCGGCTAATTGTATTGAGTGATCGGAAGATTGTAGGCGATTAACATGCAGAAGTCTCAGCAGCAACAACTTGAATATATGGTGCATCATATTTTTTAACCTATATCCAAGTGATTTCACGATCACTCTGTGAGCCTCTGCACCCACACTGTTCCATACAGTGACTAGTGCCAGGGATACAACCTACACAAGTTTACATCCCCACAAAGGGCTAATCTAAAAGGCGATAAAATAAGTGGTGGGCATCGAAACATACGTTATTTCAGTACGATAACGGCAAAACTCTTCAAAAACGATAATGATAATGACCGTTGTCGCTTTGAATAATAGTTTCTCCAATCGAAACACAAGAATCACGATCAATGATACGACAACGATGATAATGAACACGGAAATCGACACACGTGACCACCCGACAGATGCCCATACTCATGGCCATTAGCTGCCGTTTTGCCGTCATGAACACGGGGGCCTGTACCTTCGCCCGTGCATGGGACAAATCTGAGCTTGCTGTGGTATGCTGCATGGGATGGCGAGAGTTCTACGGCTTGCCCGGTTAGCTTTGCCATGCCGTGCTCCATGTCCCGTGGTCTCTTAGTAACCCATGTTTCGTCCCATGGAATGCAACACACCCTACGGACCGTTCATTGGGATGACCCACGAGGTACAGTTCTGGGTTCTGACCTTCATCATCATAGATCATTGTATGTCCCATTGGATGTATACTATTAATGGTACATCTTGTCGTATGTCACATTATTTATCCCATACGATTGCCCCTCCCCGTTCGTGTAATACCCCCATTGAAATGCGTGTCGTCCGTTGGGACATCCCATATGATACTATTCAGGATGCCCATGGCAGGTCACTCATATAACAAGATGTCCCATGGGACAAGATATCTTATGCCCAGGGAGGTATTTCATCCCACGTGAAATGGTGTGTGATATCCCATACATTCCCATCGCGAACGTCAACGGGATGTCATAGTTCCCACCAGATGTCCCATCGGACGTCCCATGATAACCCATTGGTTTCGTCCATCCCGTGGGTTATCCTCAAGGATGGTCCTCTAAATTACATAGTCCCACAGGGACATTCCGTGATATATCGAAGCATGGTATATCGCATATTATATGATTCCCCATGTGGGGAGCCACGGTTATACGACTTCTCATGAATAATGTGTTCCGCGGGACAGCCTACAAGTAGAAATTCCCATACCGGTAGGATATACTCAGGAATCTCCGATGCGTGTTTCTCGTAATAGCTCCAATGATTTGCCTCGTGGGACTCCCATTCCACAGCTGATGGGATATCCCATTAGCCAATTGAATATCCTACAGTTTATCGCACGGGTTGTGGTGAGTGGCTCTCGTCCGCTACGACTGCTCTTTGTTGTTGTGATTCCTCTTCCACCGGGAGATGCCCGTACTGTTTTTCTATCAATTATCGTGTTGTTATCGCTTATGGAATACATTATTATTTTTATCGAACTACGTAGACTACTTGTATAGACTAGACTAATCGTTTTTTTGGTTGGAAGTATTTTTTTTTCTTTTAGAACAAAGTACTAATCTTTGGTCAACGATATCCATCAGTAAATACAGCCCGAAGCCCTCCTCATTATTCTTCGGTGGTGCAGTTATCTTCGACCAACGGAAAGCTATCCCAGCCGGTTATCGGTTAGATCTCGCACTGTTTTGCTGTAGGTGAAGGAGGGGGCATTGGGGGGCGGGGGGCATGTATTGGATCAAAGATATGTAGGACTAGAGGACAATCTCAGGAGCATACCCAGCCGTGAATCTGGGGTGCTTCGTTATATCGGATCTTCTCGATGGGGTGACAACGTCATAGAGGTTCCGAGGGACATATTCATTGACACCGTTTGGTTACGGATCTTCTCGATGGGGTGACAACTTCATCGAAATTACGAGGGACATGTTTGGGGACACCGCTTTCGGTAACGGATATTCTCGGTGGCGGAATAACTTCCTCGAGGCCTAGGCTGACTCTCTCGATGGTGGGACGTCAACGTGGATTACGGAGATGTTCGGTCTCCTTGAAGTCATAGACACGTCATGGAGGGATTCCGTAGACATGCGATCATGTTGCTTCTGATAGGAACCTGGACCATTACATTAATATTACCCCTAAGTTTTAGTGTTGTTGCGTGATCATTACTCCACCAAACCAGAGAAGTGTAAACTGGGTACAGGTGGCTTGAACACTCAACATGTCTGTGTCAGGCTCTGAGACAATAATACAGAGCCGGAATGCAAGGGATGTATGTCCAGTAACTATACCATCGCAGGACATTCAGTTGTCTTTGAATGTGACATGTACCTGTGACAGACAATTATTTGATATATTTTATCAAGGGGTCAGGATGTGCCTGTGAACATTTAAGACAGAGTGACGGACTGGTAGGTGCTCTCTCTACACGGTGAACTGGCTGGGGCATGCAAAGCTCGAGGTACTTGACACATGCAACGACGGGGACAAAATAAAATGGAATAGGGTAATGCGCGTATGGCTTGGGATGAACATCGTCCTTGCATAGAATGCTCTTCATGCGACAAGACATCCTGACGTATGGTGCTTGGCAACTGGGGTGCGTCGGGGCCGACAGTGGGACGTAGCGGACATTAAAAAAAACACATATCGGCGTGAGTGACGGACAGCTCGTTATTTAGTGACAACTATCATGGCTCGCATCTAGTCGTCATCGACATACAGGGACAAGACGACGGGATAACCACGGTAACAGACATTATTTTTGAAAAAAGGTGAGTGAACGACACGCGTGGTTCACACCTTGCGTCGTCGACACACAAGGATAAGACGACGGGACGCTCACGGAAACGGACATCAGTTTATTTTAATTTTTTAACTTGTAGATGTGTATGTGCTTGGTACTGAGCAGTTGACAAGGCTATAAGGCTCGGTCGATGGCGTGGGTTGTCGCCTCATAGATAACTCCATAAAATACAGGACAACTGCACATATGTAACAAATATGAGTTAAAAACGTAGGACAGTAACAAATGCACGGCACGACACGTCGATTCGTGACTGGACAACGGGGTACAAAGAAACACGTGCGTTCATCATTGGTCGCTAGTGCTGAGGTTGGACAATTAATTGTGCACGCGCAAGGACGGTCCAGTAGAGTTCCCATCACTCTTAGTGTTCGTTAGCATTTGCGGCTACGGACGGGGCTGTCGTATAGGGGGATTGAATGTTGCTGGATCCTGTGAATAAATTACAGAACGGTATGACTCTACCATTTCCTGACACTGAGGGATAACCCTAACATGACGCCATACACCTCAACTAAATTGTGGAAGATAATCTTTGAGTCTAGGTGGTACTCTGGAAACTTACGAGCGACGCGGCTCCTGCTCTGCGTTTATGCCCGTCCATGCTCTCGACAATGAAAGGTCCGATCGTGACTTGAGTCAATGAGCCCTTTAGATCGGGGACTGGTAGGCTTGTTCCCAGAGACGTGTCATCTAGTAGGTCCAGGTCCGGCTCGGGGGTTGGGACAGGGGAATAGTATTTTTTCATTCGACCCGGATGAACTGTGGGTTCCGTGACCGTGCCCTTTTTGGCGACTCGATAGATGATTGGGGACAATTTTTTGTTGACAGTATAAGGGCGGTGCCAAAGACAGTATGGCTTGGGATTGGGGCCAGTCATAATCATGGTGCGGGCGATGGGTCAACACTTGATCGCCTGGTTTGACGATCGGAAATGACAACCTCTCAATCTCTGTTTCTTGCTTGTCCGCTCGTTCTTTGAGGTCACGGTGGGCCAACTCATACGCTAGCTGTAGGTTTTCGACAGTGCGGCGTGGATAATCGAGTTGGGACTGTGGTTCGGTTGTGGCTGGAACGCGTAAAATGAGATCGACAGGTAGTACGGCGGCGCGTCCGAGCACTAGGTAGTGTGGAGTTTCTTCTAGTGTGGACGAATAAGCTGTTTTGTGAACGCGTTGGACGTATGGTAGCCGCTCTGCCCAATTACCACACTTCAATGTGCTATACATAGCTAATATGTTGTGGACTCTACTGGGTAGACGCTCAAGCACCGAATTTCTATGGGGACGATGAGCCGCGGTACGAGTTTTCTTGTATCCGAAGACTTTCTGAAACCCTTTAACGAGATGCTTTTCAAATTTACCGCCACCATCGGAGTGCAAGATTTCCGGTCGTCCAAATACAGAAAAGACACGCTCGACAAGATTCCGGACAATGGTGGTGGCCTCTTATATTTTGAATGGCTATCAAAATGACAAAACGGGTAAGATGGCCGATCACCCAGAGGATACATCGGTTTTCTTTCGACATATTAATAGACATATATTCAACTGAATCGATTGCTACGACATGGAAGGAGCGTGTGACAGGCCGGTGCCTGACAGGTAATTTGGGGGGGCACTGAAACGTTTTATGATGTTGACAGGACAGACAAGTTTCGACTTGTTGATCTACGTCTGTATGCATCATAGCCACCAAAAACGGTCACGGACCTTATCATTGGGGCCTTTAAAGCTAGATGACCACCCGAACCTGCGAAGTACTGACATGAGTTCATAACTAGTTTACGAAGTGACATGGGTACGACAAGTTGGTCCCGGGAGTCACCCCGTCGACAGAGGTGACCTGGAAGGTACAAGGCATAAATTGCGTCGGCTGTGACATATGCGCGTGCACCACCTTTGGTTTGGTTGTGTTTTTCCATAACGTGTTCTTCAGTTCCGGAGTGGCTGGAGCCTGTCGTGTGACCACCGACTTGACTATGCGAGTTAATGTAAGAACAACAACAACAACAACGACAACTACGACAACAACAACAACAACAAAAACAACAACAACGACAACAACAACAGCTGCAACAACTACAACAACAACAACAACAACTACGACAACAACTACAACAACTACAACACGTACAGCCAAAATAATCCAAATTACACCAAACTTGTTATGAATGTCATCATGGAAATCCCTGTGAAAAAAGGCTTCACCATTTTTTTTTTCAACAGTCACACAGCGAGCAGTGCCGCACGTGAACATTAAGTGAAAAACAACATGAAAAACAAACATCATACATTTTCTTATCCATGTTGGCACAGAAATCACAACGCTCCTCATGTTTCGTTGTTTGACTTTCTTCGTCGCAATTTGGCTCTGTTTTTCTCTTTTTCGTGTGCCCCCCTGAGTTCATACGCGGTCCGGTTGTAGACCTGACATTCACTTGACAAGACTTATCTCTTGAACGGTGATGAAATGGGCCAATCACGCATATGCCCTAATGATCAGCTAACCAACGCTCAACTGCAAAGTTCATATCACCCCGATATGATGCATGCCGGTACTTTTATCTTGAATCCCAAACATAAGTAGAGTCATTTATGCATAGATCAAATATCTCGACGGCGTGAAAAAACAGATAACTTACGAAGAAATGCAGATAACTTACAATGAGATATTTGTTCCAAAAATCACCTCATGCACTGACCGAGGGCTCGCGGGGACCGGAATAGCATGCTGGTATTTTCTCACATTAGCCCTTGTAAAACAATCTAGAGTCCGTGGTCACAAAAAGGTGCTAGAGCGCTAGGAAGATCCGGAAACCCAAATGGAACCAAAAATCGTCCGGGAAATATGATACTACGCTTTCCCACCTTAAAACACACGATACGAGGAAGGCGCACGAGTGAAATGATCCAATGTGCAAACGGAACTCGCATGACCGCCGGTATCCACTCATCTGCAGCGTAGAACAGTTGCCCGTTCCCACAACTAACCAACTTGCGGCTACAAACTACAGAGGTTGGGCTGCGTGCACCGTATGAACCGCACGATAATCGCAAGCACAGACAAACGCGCCTGCTGTCTGGAGTGCTGTCAGAGCGACGACCCGCGGGCGAGCAGTGATGGAAAAAGCAATCAACCCAAAAACTCCTTCACACAAAGAGCAATGACCGACCCGTCTTCCCGAGTTATGTGACAGGTTGCAGCACAGCTACGACGCCCGTGCTAAATATTGCTCGCGATCGTTCCCCATGAAGTGTACACAACTCTACCAACTCTACAAAAAGTCAGTGGCGAAAGTAATTTGTTGTACTACTGACTCGAACAAAAACAAGAAAGAAGACGATCACTCCTGCTCTCGCGATGATGGGGTGCGTGCGGACAGTGGTTTTCCGTGTGCCACCCCCTGCTGTGGGTGTCCAGGTGGCCGCGTCATCGTCTTAGCTCATTCGGTGCGCTCCTTCGCAGTTGCTCTCGTTGACACCCGATTCCTGTCGGCTCTCCTTCTCCCCCATCCCAAACAACAATCTGCTCTTTGCAGTTTGCGGTGCTGATGTGAAAAACAAGCATTCTAATTCAAGGAGAGTTCAATACGTCTCTTCCCCCCCCGTCGACGGTCAGTCGCCCTCTCCCTTCGTCGTCGAATCCAGCCTCCTGCCGGCGTAGTTCCCTCCACGAAAACCAAGACCGCGCCGTAGGGTGGCTCGTAGTGCCGCCTACCTCCGGGCACGAGCATCCAGGTTAAGCATTGCAGCTCCACCGCTGCTGCCCAATACGACGCGCGAATCGTAGGTGACCATGCTTAGCGCACCACGTGCGACCCAAATCCAGCGCCGCGCCTAGTCCTCGCGGCCACACGCAGCAGCACGAAGGTATCACTCCTTGAGGGTAAGTCCACTCCTTACACCCGCCAGAAAGACCCCCCTCGCTTGTTAAAAATCCTGCTGGAGCATGCCTCGCAGCATGCCATACTGAGGCGGCAATAGAGATGAAGAATGTAGCTTACGAACACCTAACTCCTCTCCGCCCCCCCCCCCACCCCTGCCGAATGGGCGATGTAGTTTTTTTTTCGCCGAGTTATGTATATTTTCCAACTTTTAAATTTTGGGTGTTGTTGATTGGTGTGGCAATCGTTCCGAAAAAGCATACCCTCACAAAGGCAAACAACGTAACAATAATCTCACATCCCCCGCATATATATGTTGTTGTTATTGTTGTTGTTGCTGTTGTTGTTGCTGTTGTTGTTGCTGTTGTTGTTGTCTCCCATTAACTCTTGTCAAACATCGAAAACCCGTGGTCACCCAAATGTGCTGGAGCCCTAGGAACATCCGAAATACCAATAAATATCAAAAGTGGTCCGGGAAATACTACGCTTTCCCGCCTAAAACGCACGATAAAAAGGAGGCGCAATAGTGAGGTGATCCAATGTGCGAACTGAACTCACATGGCGGCGGGTATCCACTCAACTACAGCATAGAGTTCCTCCGTTCCCACAACTGTCAAGATTCGGCCTCGAAAGGCCTGTGAATATCCGAATTGAGATAGTTTGGATGGGTTTTGTATTTTATATGGTTGTCGTTGTCGATTCAGCATGGTCATGAAATAGATCGGAGGCACATACCTCCGATCTCAGAAGCCATCCGAGGCTCTTGTGTGTAATAAAACCACCTCTCTCGTAAAGGCTAAGAAATTCAGTACTCTCCGAGGATCTGCTCTATTGGCAGATCTGCAGAGGAAACTCGGTGTCCTCGCCTTATACTCTTACAATATGGGTTTTACTTGCTGATGTGGCAGCGTTCCTCCAATCTCTCCGATCATTGTTTTAGTATTGATTCTGGTGTTTCTTTCCATCGAGCCCACAACCCGTGTTCTTTCACGGGTTCCTTCTCAATGGAGGGAGTGCCTATCCTCCCTTAACGGCAACCACAGCAGAAGTGATATGGCTGGGGCTGCTCTTGTTGGTCACCGGGCACGTACCACACGGACGACACCTTTCGACCACGTGCGGACGATACTGCTCTTCGGAGCCCACGCCTCGTCTCGCCTTTTGGTCGCATCACTCCCCCGCCAGTTGTGTCACATGGGCCACTTCGCAGCGAAGCTTCCAAAGCGCCACCCATCGGACTTGTTCGCTCCGCGCTCGGCCAGCATGTTGCACGGCACATCTCCGTGAGCTGCCAACACAAGACCCAAGGTCGCCAGTCGACCTTCAAGTTTTTTTTTTGCGGTTCGGGGGTGAGGCATATGCACGATGCGTCGCGGACGAGCATGGTGGAATCTATCTTTCGAGGGACAAGCGGCTGGGACTTCGTTTGCTGAGAGAGCACATCGGCCTGCATACACCTTTGCTGACGGAGCCAGACCGACGTTTTCGGGACTCCCTTGGTTTACGGTCACCGCGGCCTAGGAATTCGCGTCGGACCTCCTTCCTTGTGGTCTTCCTTGTGGGGGAACAGGTGGTGCTCTCATAATGTTTGGGCTTGATCGCTTGGCGATCTTTCTCAGCACGCGCGTTACTTTATGGGTCTCAGTACATGCGCCGATCTGTGTTGCGCATCGGGCAAACTGTGCCCCGTCTTTGGTGAAAATTGAACAGCTACCAATTTGAGGCAAACCGGACCCCACCGCGATCCTTCGCGATCAACAGCGATTCACCGCGTACCGTAGATTCAACCACCATCACGTTCGGAGCGCTACTAATTACAGTACAGCATTTTGGGCTTGCCGTGAATACATGCCATATACCGTGGGATGTTTTGCTGTATAAGTCACTGCACAGCAACCGAGCCGCGTACTTGGCTCCCACCCATTCCGCACGTAGCTCGACCCTTCACTGCCGCTTTGCAAACAGTTAACGCACTGCAGCCCTGACACTCTCTACGGCCGTGCGAGTGCTCCTTGAAATATCGGTTCGAGAGAGTTTTCGTATTGGCCGTCCCGTGACAAGAACTTGGATTTAACTAACACTAAATTTTTGTGCTAGCTTTCTCTGGCGTCAGGCTGTCAGCGTGTGTGATGCCCTATATTGCATCATTCATGGGTACACGCGTGTATGCCACTTTCTATATGGGCACAGCTGTGATAGTGCGGCACACTGCACTGCGGTCGACGTAACCGCCCCTTTATAGTGCGGTCGGTGTGAGTACGGATTTTTCCCAGCTGTCCAGGCGAATAGCCGTCTTCCTACTGCTGCCGGTACATGTGCTGCCCTTCTACAATGCTGATAAAGTCGATGCTGAATATTTTGTTTTGAGGCTGTCACGACGGATAATGTCCGTTGTAATGCGGTTTACATTTGGTGGAGACGCTGAGCATTATACGTTTGGCGCAAACGCTGCCTGTATTGTATATCTTTCGAATTGATTTATTATTATCGTTTCTTGAGTCGTGGGAGAGAGAGAGGTTCCTCCCCTCGGCCAGATTTCTGTATCGCAGCTTCCTGCAATACCCTGAGTATCTCGACCATCTTATTTTACGTATCTCTCCCTACTATGACACCAGCCGAGTTCCTAACTAGTACGGCCTACTGCTGTCTCGGATGACCAAGCCTCCGAATGGTACGGTACCATTCAACTCCTCCGATCTAACTCAATATAAGAAAAGAAACCACAACGGAGGAAGCCCAAAGTTTCCTCCGTAAACCCAGCTACTCGTGCCCCCCCCCTCCCCCCTTTCAAAAGAAAACATAGGGGGGGCGGGACGGCAGAAAAGAAGGCTCAAATTCCTGGCTTGCATGGACAAACCAGCAACTATCTCACGTCTACCCGTGCTCGTTACAGGACCTCGTGCTTGCTCGTGCCCGGCGTGGATATGCTGACCTACGCTCGAAGCCTTGCTTGCAAGAACGCGTGCGAGGCTCCTCCCTCTAAACCGAATTTGTTCTATCCCAATTCCCGATATTGACATGCCACATTCTCTTTACCGATAAACCTTGCTTTGTCCGTTACTGCGTCTGCGGGGGGCCGTTACTTCGTCTACGGACAAAACTACCCTTTATTGTATATCTTTCGAATTGCATTAATATTACCGTTTCTTGAGTCGTGGGAGAGAGAGGTTCCTCCCCTCGGCCAGATTTCTGTATCGCAGCTTCCTGCAATACCCTGAGTATATCGACCATCCTATTTTACGTCTCTCTCCCTACTATGATACCGGCCGGGTTCCTAACTAGCACGACCTACAGTTGTCTCGGATGACCAAGACTCCGAATGGTACGATACCATTTGACTCCTCCAACCCCGGGGTCGTGTGAGACTACTGTTTTCCGTACTCTTAGTTATTTCTTACCCCATACTGTTCCTTCTCCCGGCTGTCTCCCTTTTTCTACCTTTGCACTCGCAAGCTTACGTGACACCCTCGTGGAATCTTCTATGTTATTACGCGTGTACACCTTGTACGCGTCGGACCTCCACCACCCCTCTCTCCGGATAACTCGTTCCGATATGTCTCCCCCCGCCGCGAGCGTGGTCGCACCTCCGATACGCAACGAGTGTAGGGCGAACTCATCGGGATTCCGACCTGACTCCGCCACTACCTCCTTGATTGCTCGAAGCACACGGCCATACCTAACCACTCTTACGGCCTTGCCACATTAATACAAGGAAAGGGGGGCGTGGTCGGGCAAACCAGGAAAGCATGACATCAACTCCAACATAAGGGCGACTGCCCCGCCGTCTGCCCTTAAGGACGACCTTGGCCCGCGGACCTTGCTACAAGTCCGCACGCGCACACTGCCAACCTAATCCTGATCCCCCGTATACCCCTTAAACCGTACCTCTACCTTGTCAGGCTGTTGTCCTCGCGTGCCTCTCAACTGTGTGCCCGTGGCAAAACATGCCACGTCACCCTGCGTCAAGCAGTGCACCGGATGCACCACCCCCGAATCAGCGGCGATTATTTCGTCCGATCGCGTCATCAGGAAGTAGCTCAGACACAGACACAGCCACAAAAATTTCCCCTCCGGACCCCACGTGGGAATGAGGGTTTCCCCCGCGAGGAGCATACCGAACGACACCGGTAAGCGGTCGCGGCATGGCCTTTCTGCCGTCACGTGGGCCCGTGCAATACCCCTGAGCGCACACTGAACCACGGGAGCCGTAACCGGTAACTCCACTCCTACCCTCAGTCGGTGGAAATACTGCACCGCCGCGAATTTCACGGAAATCGTATATGCCAGATTACCTTCCGACGACAACACTAAGATGCAAACTCAATCAATGCCCAGGCCTTGAACCTCTCCGAGTCACTCGACGTCAAAAACTCCTGACAACCCATCAGCCTGCGAAAGGTGCTCCAAAAACCGGCGACCAGACTCGTACGTATGCCTAGTCGAGCTCGCAACTGAGCCCCCGACGTACTGGAAGCCATAATGTCGGTACAGAGATCCGGACCCCGCCTACCCCAGGCGCTACTCCTGCCGCTGGCCTCGTCGTCGTGTGACGAGGCCCGTCCCTCTATCCTCGCCCGGGAGGCGCTGCCGCCGAGGCGACAACGACCCGGTCAGCGACGCTACCCCCCCCGCTGCTCCTGGAGGCGCTGGGTCCCCGCCCTGCTTGGGGCGGCTGTCCCGCCCACGCCCCGCCGACGACGAACCACATCTTCCGTCGGTCCTGCCGTTGCCGTTGCTTGCACGTCCGCTGGTCCCGCCGCGGCCGTCTTCCGGTCGGCACGTTTTGCTAGCGTGATGGGCGTACATGCATTTTTCACCGAACCGGCACCAGCGTGCCTCCTTCCTCTCACGCGAAGCAGTCACTAAACCCGTTGCCCCCACCCGGGGTCTGGCGGCTGCGCTTTTCTGCGCGTCCCGCCCCCGCCATCGGAGACGCCGCGGCGCCCAGGAGCCCCCCTCCCCAGATATAGTTGGTCCAAGCTAGCCACGTTGGGAACTCCACGCCCTGCATATTTTCGATCACCGGGGGTGGACCTTTCGCGACGGCCACCGCTGCGGCGAACAGGCGCTGGCGGTATTCCTTCATGTCGGCGTCGATCACGGTAGCCATGAGCGCCTTGTTCTCTGGCAGTACGGCCGTGAGCCGGTGCTTCCGGCAGTGGATCCGGAGATCCGTTAGACCCTGCCGGAGTCCTTTCTCCAACATGCTGAGCATTTCCACGCCGTCCTCCGACGACACCCCGTTCTCCGCGACCGCCAGGATGGCCTCAACCATTGTTTCCATTTGCTCCGGGAGGAACATGCTTGCGGCCAGCCGGGCGGTGTCGTCCTCGGCCATGTACGCCCCGACGCGGAACCCGGTGAGAGAAAGAGCGGCGAAACGTTGGGAAAAAAATAAAGGGTGAAAGGAGGGGGGGGGGAACGGTCATTAGGGCGAAATATACATAATTTCACCGGCGAGGGAGGGGGGGGGTTGACCGAGGTCATATTCGTCGCCGCCCCCCCTTTTGCACACACACGTGGGTATTTCTCCTACCTCCCAGCCCCTAGACGATTAAACCAGAGCCCATAGGCGTCAAACGAAGCACCCCGACCCTCAGAGCACGCTCGCAACCCTTTTGAGATAATTGTTTCTTCGTAAGCCACCGTCCTGTCCCAAATGTGCTCATCAGACGGGGCTCGCGCCCCACGCCGTTTGGCGTGGGTCGTGCGTCCCGTGGCGTGGGAGGACTCCCCTCGCCCAACACGGATTCGGGAAACAGAGGGCAGTCAAGAGCAGCAAGCGGTTACCTTGCAAGGCGTGTGAGTGTCTTTCGTGGTCGGTGTCTATGTTATCCGCTCGGTTCTTCCCCATTTATCCCGCGTGGTGGTGTAACTGTTTTTTTTCTTTTTTTTTTTCTTCTCTTTCTTTAGGTTTGGGGTTCCCCCCCCCCCCCAAACCATCACATTTTGGCCCCAACGCATGTGACCGTTAGTTTCGATCGTACAGATGGAGGGTGCCCTCACGGCGTTCGCAGGCTAAGGGGGGGCGGGGCCGCTACCTACGGTTTACTGTGCCGTGCGCCGATATGTTTTCCATCGCGCGTTCCCCATCTCCCTTGAGCCATAGATCTCGCTGCCTAACTCCGTCTTGCTGTATGAACCAGCCGAACCGATCCATGGTATACCTGTATATTTGTATATATACAAATGCCCCCCCCCGGGTCCTCTTTCTTGTCTTTTTTTTTTTTCGTGGCACGGGTGGTCGTACCGATGTTTGTATCGTGCATTTCCACCCGAGTCGTGATGCTCTCTGTCTTCAAAGAGAGCCCGTTCCTCGCTGTCACCCAAGCAAGCAACTCTAGGCGGTATGCATCACGTGTTTTCATCGTGCATTCCCGCCCCAACCCAAGCCGGAGGGAGATTAATGCTAACTCCCTCTCGGACAGTTGCGCCCGCTGGATTTCACAGCTGACCTGTCCCCCCCCCACTGTGTCTACTGCGGGGGTCTTGTTCATATATCAGGGAAAGTATTTAGGGCAAGAACCAATGGGGAAATTATACCCAGGCCTCGGGCCACCTCTGTTCTCTCCTAATTTCCTACCCAGGTGGTCGTACCGATTTTTTGTTTTTTTTCGTGCGTTTCCACCTGGGTCACGAAGAAGAGAGGGGGGGGGGAGGGGGGGGACGAAACCCCCCCCCCCCTTCCCCCCTCTCGAGCAGTAGCACCTGCTGTCTCCAACAGCGGGCCTGCTCCTTGCTGTCTCCCAGCAAACAACACCGTGTCAACACCGTGTCAGTCGTGCCTCGATATGTTTTCATCGCACACACAAGCACTGTCTCCACAGCGCCCCAACTCAAATTGATATATCGGCCAATTCTCGACATGTTTTCGAGAATATCGTGCTTGTACCCAGACTGTGCGATGTAAATACTTATCTCCCCAGTCTGTCGTGTCTCTCTTTGTTTGCGTGTTCATCGACTTGTGGATGTTGCAAAGGCAGATGTGTACCGTACGGACGTACGTACTTGTATATATGTGTACCTTCTCGGCCGCGTTACCCGGTGCCTCGGCGATCACTCGCGACCAAGCAAACGCCTTGGTTCAACGAACAACCGCTTATAACCGGTTGTACTCACAACGGGCGCATGTCTCCTTTATATATGTATACAAGGTTCCATTCCCGGAAGTGCCTAAGGGAGTGGCGCAAGAACGAAACGCAAACATCCAACATTTGGCTGTCTGTGGGCAAATAAGATGTACCTGGTGGTAGCGAAAACAATGTTCTTGTCCGCATCTCGAGAAGCGGAGTGTGGGGAGGCGCCCTCCCGGGTACGGTTCGCTCTCTCGCCGTCGTGGTGAAAAACCGTAACTAAGTGCTAATCCCGTCAGTCCGTACGTGTCCAGCGCCAGTACTCGTACGATGTGGACCTTTTACACTGGCGACTCTTATGCAGTCCAATTTTTTTGCTTGGTAAAAAATATAGGGACGAATAGGTAGACTTTCAACCGGCAAAAATACAAATCAGCAGGTGTTCCGTGCGCCGTCTTTCTGTGGTGGTTTTGAGTTTTTTTCTTTGTTTCCTGTTGTTTCGTATGGAAATCAGTAATTTCAGAATAGGTACTCTTCGTGTCTTGTTGAGCCAGATATTGAAGTTAACGACGAGTGATACACGCCAGGATGGGCAATCATCCCCATTCACTGCCAGTTCGTCGCAGAGAGTGCTCGAAATGAGGAACTGCTGTAGGCTTCTATTGTCGTTGCGGCAGAGAAGCCCTTCCTCATGGACCATCAGCGCCTATATCCATTGCTGTTTGCTTTTTATATTCAAGAAAGAAATACGCTGGATTGTTTAGATCGTCGTCCTATTCAAAATCGTCCCCTCGTGGAGGATAAAGCTACTCGACTCAGCATAGCGAAGACTCGCCACGCGCACATACATGATGTGTCTTACTACTGCTGCTGTGCGGCAAGGTTGTACACGTAGCGTTGTGCTGTCCTCATGTTGTCTGGCCCCTGTCATCCTGTGGTGTGAGCAAAATCTCCGACCCCCTCTGTTATGTACCTGGTACGTAAAACACTTTGCCTTACGGGGACTTAAATGTAAGGATTGGTTGGTACATAAATTACCATCAGAAAGTTTCCTATATTACCGCCGAAATTGGCGCGATCTATGGACATGCAATGGAGGTGCGCACGAAGTGGCAGCACAGCGGAAATATGAGGTATGGTGGGGTGACAAATGACACGCTCCGATCAAAGAATCAGCTTCAACGACAGCAGCCACACACGCATAGAGTTGCCGGCTTTTGATGCTTGGGGGCTGGACCGCGGCTGGGCGGCAGGATCATAGCGTGGTGCCATCAGCGCCTAGTCTATATCCACTGCTGTTTGCGTTTTATAGTCGAGCAAAATTACGCTGGATTGTTTTGATCGTCGTCCGATTCAAAATCGTCCCCTCGTGGAGACGAAAGCAACTCGCCTCAGCATAGCGAGGACTCGCCACGCGCATGCACATGATGTATCCCACTACTGCTGCTGTGCGGTAGCGTTGTACACGTAGCGTCGAGTTGTATACAAATGCCCCCCCCCCGGGCCCTCTTTCTTGTATTTTTTTTTTTTTCGTGGCACAGGTGGTCGTACCGATGTTTGTATCGAGCGTTTCAAACCGAGTCGTGATGCTCTCTGTCTTCACAGAGAGCCCGTTCCTCACTGTCACCCCAGCAAGCAACTCTAGGCGGTATGCATCACGTGTTTCCATCGTGCATTCCCGCCCCAACCCAAGCCGGAGGGAGATTAATGCTAACTCCCTCTCGGACAGTCGCGCCCGCTGGATTTCATAGCGGACTTGCCCCCCCCCACTGTCTCCACAGCGGGCGGCTTGTTTATATGCCAGGAAAAGTATTAAGGGCAAGAACCAATGGGGAAATTATACCCAGGCCTCGGGCCACCCCTGTTCTCTCCTAATTCCTACCCAGGTGGTCGTACCGATTTGTTTTTTTTCGTGCGTTTCCACCTGGGTCACGAAGGAGAGGGGAGGGGGGGGGGGGGACTCCCCCCCCCTTCCCCCCTCTCGAGCAATAGCACTCGCTGTCTCCACAGCGAGCCTGCTCCTTGCTGTCTCCCAGCAAGCAACACCGTGTCAACACCGTGTCAGTCGTGCCTCGATATGTTTTCATCGCACACACATACACTGTCTCCACAGCGCCCCAACTCAAATTGATATATCGGCCAATTCTCGACATGTTTTCGAGAATATCGTGCTTGTAACCAGACTGTGCGATGTAAATACGTATCTCCCCAGTCTCTCGTGTCTCTCTTTGTTTGCGTGTTCATCGACGTGCGCATGTTGCAAAGGCAAATGTGTACCGTACGGACGTACGTACTTGTATATATGTGTACCTTCTCGGCCGCGATTCCCGTTGCGTCGGCGATCACTCGCGACCAAGCAAGCAAACGCCTTGGTTCAACAAACAACCGCTTAAAATCGGTCGTACTCACAACGGGCGCATTTGTTTGTATGTATATATTACAGTAGCGAGCAGTGCTACTGTAGGCGCGACCTTCCCCCTATAGTGTGGTCGGTGGGGGAAACTGCGTTGTGCAGGCGTTGTTCTGACCTTGTCCTCTTGTTGGTGTATGTACACCCCTCTAATGTGCTACCCTTCCTTACACACTACTGCTAGGGTAGATGCTGCCCGTTTATTTTTATGCGGCTAGCTGTACGATCCTCTACTGCGGTGCTACTCCCAATCTCCCCTACACTACTGCCAAGGGCAGACTGCTGCCTGTTTTTTTTACGGTTGGCTGCGCGATCCTTTGCTGTCCACCCCCCCCCCTACACCCCCGTTAGTGCAAGGGCTGCCGGATTTTCTGCGATTGCCTGCATGAACCCCTTCTGTCCTACCCACCCCTACACTACTCTTATGGTAAATGCTGCTCGTTTTGCTGACGAGGGCATGGGGTTCTTGGTGCCACCCTGGACTATGCTGCCCCCCCTTCTGGGCCTAGGGTAAATGCTTAATGTTCTGGTGCGAGGCGTGGTCTTGTTGTTCGACTCTTCACTGTGCCACCCCCCTACACTGCACCTGGGTTAGATGCTGCCTGTATTGGTGCGATGAGCGTGGGCGTGTTAGGCGTCCCTCTACCGTGCTGGCCCCCTACACTGTGCATGGGAAAAATACTGCCTGTTTGAGTGCGATGGGCGTGGGCCTCTTGTGAAACCCTTTAATGTGCTGCCCCCCCGCCTAAACTGCACCTTGGTTAAATGCTGCCTGTTTTGACAACAATCAACAACATGTCTGTCAGTCAGGAAGCGAGCTACTCGGGGCAGGCCGAGGTATTCCACATGCCCCAACCTCGATGCCCACGAGACAGGGAGAGCTAGCGAGATTTCTCGCCGCTCGAGACGGGAGGTATCACCGGGGGCGGGTTGCGTTGACGAAACAGAGGACGGACACCATATCACCACCCGGACCCACAAACCAGACTGATTCTACGATAGCCCCCCCCCAAAACCAGCGGTTTTCTTTAACGAACGTTTTATGGCTGCTCGACACGAGGAAGGATGCTATGAAAAGAGTATCTGCATATATTATCTTGTGTGCGGAGGACTATCGAACGATGACGTCCGGGTGGTAAGGGGGGCCGTATTTCAGGAGATACGGCCGGGAGTTGGTTTCAAAACCGGCGATTTCGTTAAAGAAAAGGTGGGGGGGCTACCGTAGAACCACACACCATGAGGGTCGACTCGCCGATTCGCACAGAGAAGAAGACGGAAAAACCTCCACCGGACTCGGGGCTGTCTCGACGCCAGCTCTAGCCAGATCCGGGGGAGCGCCACTAGCTGCCGCTCCCCGCGGTCAGCAAGACACCACCGCCGCCTCCTGGGCTGTCGGCGCTCGACAGAGCGCCACCACCGGAGCTCCGGGGACCGAGACGCCCACGCCTTTCCCTTGAAGTTGACATATCTGGCGGGGCGGGGGTGCCGGGCGCTAGACGATGCCAAACTCCGACATGAAGCACGCCGTCGTGGGTTTGACGAATATATCGAGCAGGAGAAGACAGCTGTGCGGGAGGCGTCCCTGGTAGTGAAACGGGAGCAACAAGGCCTCGCCCAATTTGTTGCGCCCGCTGCGACCGGAGCTACCTCGCCCCCCTCACCCTCGACACGCCCGTAGCTTGTCGCTTCCCAGCAACCACGACAGGTGGACGACGGTTTCGACGGCAGCGTCGCGTGCGTGCATGGCCTCTGCACGGAGAGTAGATTTTTTCTCGGCCTTGGAGACCGTGGTAGTGGAAACAACCTCCGCTCTCCTTATGTTATTTAAAAGGCCGGCGTCGCGGCGAGAAGACGCCATTTGAGTGGAGGCGTCCTGAGCTCACATGGATTGTACCTCTTATGAAGGACAGACGAGAACCATCTCGACCTCTGCACTCGTGAAGGCACTGCGGATGGTCTATGACGAAGCCACCGACCCCGGCTTCTGGCCGAACCCTGAAGGAACCGTTATCGGAACGCACCCGGGGAAAACAGCGACGCAGCGACAGTCGCGACCGCGGGGACCCCCCCCCGTGAGGTTGGTGGCTTCGGGGGTGGCGGAAAACGTGGTGGAGGTGGCGACAACCACAACCGCTACGGCGGTGACAACGGTGGTGGAGGCGGGGGAGGCGCGTCGGGTTCAGGTGATTTCTCAGGCCGCCGCCGTGAGGAAAATTTTATTCACAACAACCAGGACGGTGGTCGCAACTCTGCCGGAGGCAACAAAGGGCGGGGGAACGGCGCAAGAGAACGTTCAGCGTAGAAGGCTCGTCAACGTCTTTCCCGTCGCCTTCGGCCTCCAGCACTGACCACGGCGAGGTGATCGTGGTAGCAGGATACACCGGTGTCGCGAGCTATCGCAGGAAAAGCATCCGGGTGAGAGGCTTTGCACCCTCCATTTGCGTCTGCGGATGACGTAGTTCGACCGGGTCGACACGGGAGAGGGCTACACTAAGTTGCATACTTTTGGAATGTGTATTGGCACGCCTTTATCTGATTGAATTGGGAGTTTCGCATACTTGTGTCGACCGCTACGGAGAGTGAACGTGTTTGGTCTCCGGGGACGGATGTGGTGTTGGAAGGAATTCTGTTAGCCGTGAAAAAGCAATTGCCCACTCTAATGCCTGCGTTGTACCCTGGTTCGACGACAACGGAACTGCCGCCATACGCCTCGTTGGAGGCAATGTGGCGGACTTTTAGTGGCTAAGCGCATAATAAGACACCTGCTGTAAACGGCGAAACATATTTTTCTGCCCCTGATTCCTCGACGGGAGCGCGATCATCCGCCCCGTCGGGGCCCCGGCCCGCCGGCCATGGGCGCGGCCAGGGCCGAGTGCCGTCCCAGTCGCTTTCGTGGCAGACGGGACCGAGCCATCATCCAAATGTCATGCCCATCGATGATTCAGCTGACCATTGGCTTGATCACACATCGAATTGCGGTCCACTAGAAGAGCATCAGCATGCAAGAGGTTTCGCCGTTAGTGCCTCGTTCAAGACAGGCGACCCTCCGCTTTGGAGCGGTCTCCTTTCACCTCGCGCTGATGCCCAGCGAGAAAACGGGCGTCTTTGCCTGAACTGTCACTAAACAAACCACTCCCTCATTCATTCTAGACATCATTTCCTTACTGCAAGTGTCTATTTGAACCCTGAACTTGGCCAACTTGGCGACGATGACGAATACCGACGTTGGCAAGCACGCATGGTCTGCTACCGTCGAGACGGCAAATCGTCTCACCCGATCAACCACAAGGAATATTGTCGCCACCATTCAGGTCAATCGCAAAAATACCACCAGGATCGGAGGCAGAAAAACTGTCACAACGATTACACGCACACGTCGGATCACCGTGGTGGTATATCGCTCTCGCCCGCCTCTTCTTCCCCCCGCTCCTGCTCCTGGAATGCGCTTTGGAGCTGCCCAGAACCCGGGCGGAAGTCCTAACGCGCAACACCCTGTCACATTCCGTGCCGGAATGGACAGCTCGACGACGGTGCTCTTGGTGACAACTTTTTTGGTTTCAGAAGATACTCGTGTACCCGCAGCTAGCCTGTCAAATATCGCAGCACAAATTGCCTCTGTCAAGAACCCACGGGCTCCTACGCCGTCTGCGGACTATTCTCACGTCGTAGTACGAGCGGCGGGAACTAGCGCTTTGGGCGTGGTTCATCCGAGCGAGGTAATTGTTTTCGACGTCGAGAACACGCGCTTTCAGCGACAATCCCCTCGGTCGTAGTCTGAGCTCAACGACGAAACCCGCGGCTCCAGCGTCGTTCCCTTCAGCCACGGCATAAACTCGGCAAGATGGGGGTACGCGCTCCAAACGCCACCCCCAATAACCATGGCACGGGATCCTCCACTTTGCGCGTTTTCCCCCGGGCATGCGCCACGCAGCAATATAGCCGCGGTGACGGCACGTCGCCTTTATACCCAAATGTTTCTATCCTCCCCTCTCCTTGACCAGGCGGTGGCAGTCGGTTTGAGGTGTGGGAAGGCCAACACTAAAGCACCGAGATCTTTCGCGAGGCTCGATCCGGTGTTTGCTTGCGATAGCAGCGGGCGCTCTGTTAATTGTACCACCAAGGAGGAGTCGACAAAATTAGCTACCTAGTCTCCATTCTCCAAGAACCCGAACAGAAATGAGCCTCCTGGGGTAAAAACAGTATTTCCACGTGCCAAAGCCCCGCTCCACAAGACGCCCACATTGTCTATGGGCCGTTCTTCGTTTTCTAGCACGATAACCCACGTACTTCGGGCTACTTCTGCCCCAGTGGTACAAGAAGAATATCCGACACTGCACTACGGTCTCGTGGTGACGCCATGGCCTCCAGCCTGATCAGATGGACGCAATTCCCGTAAGATTATGGAATAATCGCGCCGCTCGTCAAGCCGAAACAGGACAGAGCCCCTGTTACTTCGGGCGCAGTTTGAGCAGTTTCTTACGCCAAAGAGGAAAGAGACCAGGACGCGATAAACCGTGGGTCCGGACTCAATTCGTTCTCCCGAGGCCTGGTGATCTTGAGGAGAACACCATAGGCCCAAAGTGCCGAGGTCTGGGGTTCCCAGAGGGGAACGTGGCAGGCCCGTATGCCTAACGAAGCTACCGAGGGGTTGGCACCGCCGATGTTGGACTTTTTTTCGGGTGCTGTGAGGGAGGCTTCTTTCGAACTACCGCCAGCGAGGGTGGACGATCCCAGGCGAGAAACCGCTGATTCGGACTCGTATCTTGCTCCCGAGGCCTGGTGTTTCCCGCGAGGGGACACTACAGGCCCAAATCGCCGAACGCTGATGTCCCCAGAAGGGGACAATGCAGACCCCAATTTCCAACGAGGCTGCCAACGGGTTAGCGCCGTCGGTTGTTGCCACTTTTCGGGCGCAGTTAGAGTGTATTCATGCATTCTTCCGCCAAGGAGCGAAGACGACCAGTGGCGAGAAACCGCGGGTTTAGATTCGCGTCGTGCTCCCGAGGCCTGATGTTTCTGGACGGGGATATTGCAGGTTCAGATTCCGATACGGCGTTTGCCCTGTCTCTCGAACACTCCACAGACAAAGTGTTGTTATTCTGGCGGCCCCCAATCTGTCTTTCACCGTGGTGTTCGTTCGTCGTTTGTCGTGGACGACGTGCCATATTCTCACTGGGAGCAGTATATGATGGCCGAAAATACCAAACTTTTCCAAGACCATCGAGCAGTGGAGCTCATCATGTCGTCGCCTAGTTCAAGAACATCCAAACGCATCCATCGAGGCGTGCGCAGCTTTGACTCCAGTGTTGCGGACAGGGAGAAGCAAAATGCCGTCTTTTCTGGCACCTACGCCCAATTCAGCCATCGATCCAGCCATAAACAAAAAACGTCTTTCGAGCTCTGAAAACAAGCGTCTGGCTGCATTCAGCCCTCTGGACCCAGTGTGGGGCATTGGCCTCCGGGAGGATGATCCGAGGGTCAATAAACTGCGCTAGAGAAGAGGAAAATATATATATTTTGAGGCATTTTTTTCTTTCGCGAACCTATTCGCGACAGCGAGACTCGATCGGCGCACCCGGCCTCCCCTAGTCGGTTGCGTACCTGCACTGCGAATGCAAGAAATAAGCAATCACGTCCGCGTCGCGGCCGGGCCGTTAACAGCGGCCAGCGCTCGGAAAGCTTCCATTTTGGAGTTCCCGACAAATATCTCGGGCGCGTTGGTAAACTAAAAGCCGTGAATGTTTGAGAATGGCTTCTGGCGTCGGTCCCGACCTTGAACTGACCCACCCTACGATAGGAGGGTCCTTTTTTGGTCCATGGTTTGCATTGGCTCGGCGTCACGCGGGCAAGTACCCCCTATGTTCCTCTGCGGTCTTACGTGTTCTTGGTTTGAGCAAACTTGACAAAAAAACAGTCCACAATCAAATGGTCATGCTGGCTGCCCCAAAACATCACCTAACGCATTCTTGTCCGTGAGGTACTGAGTACCTAGCACGAGTGGTACAAGCCCGGTAGTAAAATTTGGGGGGCCCCCCCTACTCTAGCCATGGTAGGCTGTCAGAACACGGCCCCTGTTTTGTCGGGGGTACTGTGATGCTCGACGTTTCGATTGCCTACAAAAATCGCGTAGATCGATCGAGCAACGCTCGACTCGGAAAGGCACTGGACGCTTCTAGATTTAGGAACCGGCTGTGGTGTTTGGGCTCCTAAACCCCTCCGACGGTGCTGTGGGGAACAAAGTTCCGCATATCCTCCTGTCATAAGGCTCAAGAGATCATTCGCAAAGTGGGGACCCTCAATACACGAGTCCAGCGGTAGCTTCAACTCGTCACCGTGTTCGATTACGCACTCGACTACAGCAAAGGCAGCGTCAACGGTGTCGCCAATTTTCTGCCACACGTTTACCAGAGCTTGCTACGGAGTACGACTACAGTGGCTTGACCAGTGTCGACCCCGTGGGGCTGACAAGCCCCAAACGCGTTTGAGATTGAGGTACCTACCTCGTACGGACCGGCGGGCTGCGTGCTCCCTCCTCGCCGATCCCAGGGGTCAGTTAAAGGTTAACTCGTGCCCGGCACCGAAGCGCACTACTATGCACTGACTTGTTTCCCTCACCGAACGTACTGGCATGGGTAGACTCATGCCCCTCACTCAAAGCTGTCTTGGGTGGGCTCGTGCCCCGCACTGAACATGCTACCTTAGGTGGGCTCCCTCTTAAGTCTACCGCTTTTCACGATTTCGCACGCACGAGCCGCGTATAAGGATCGACGGCCTTCCTGCTTCCCCGGGGAGATTCGTCGCTCGTGTTTCTGCCTTGGTCGCCACTACGGAAGGCTGTACTGGCCGCGGGGCGATATCTCCTGCCATTGACACCGTTTTCGATTCGAGTTTGGCCATGCCCATCGAGGGTGGGATCATCTCCGCAGAAGCCCTGGCTGCAGAGATGCCCATTTTACAGCCGACTCCTCTATCAAGGAGTCGCACACAGGAGACCGACCCCGCCGCGACCATCGGTTCGACTGTGTCTCTCTCTGCCTTGCTTTCCACTCTAGCTCCTCCGTCGTCGACGACGCGCCGACGAACACCGTCAGCAACCGGTAATTTACCCTTCTGTAAATTATGGCTTCGGGTCCGGCGGGGCTCCTCGGCCATCCTCCCGACGAGCTACAACCCCGCAGCGTGTCCAACGGCCGCCTTTGGCTTACCCGCTGCCGTGACCCTTGCTCTTGCCGACTAGCTGGTTCGCACGGTGCCACTTCCGTCCGACAGCGACCCCGCAGAGCCTAAAAAAACTCGTCTGTTACGGCTCACGCCTTCTCCTGGTGACACGCCGACTGCACATATACATGGTCGGACGCCCTCGGCGACGCTACTGAATCTCGGTTTGCCGATTCTGTCGCTCGTTGTAGGCATGCCGACTGGGAGTGAGGGCAGCACGCTGAGGCGACGTGCCACGCCATGATGAAGTACATCTCTACCGGCCGGACATCAGTTCTGCCGCCCGACCTTTTGGCGTACTACTCCTCGCACAAGTGTCCATTCCTCTAAGACATCCAGGAGCTGGTGGGTAAAGGTCGGCTACATACAACCGACTACGATATCGTCCTACTCGTCCGAAACCCGACACTGCTGGCAAACCCCCTACTCAATGCCGGGCCAGGGTTAGGGTAAAATGCCGCCATCTGTGGTGCAGGACCTGTCTCTTTTCTGTCGTTGTTCAATTTCACCCTGCCGACGCCCTCCTCAATCCAGAACCGGGGGGCGACCAGGGTAACTTGTTCGCGCGTAACGTGGTACAGGGCTATGTGAGGGCCTGTGAGTCATCATTTTTTTGTGTGTCGTATTTGGTCTACTACTTGTTTCGGATTAAACACTTTGCCCCTTCGCGGGCCTGTAAGTGATGCACCCTTCCATCTTTGGTTTTTGTCGTCTCTTCGTCTAACCCCCGCCACGCTGTCGGCCCGCGGAAGATTTTTGGCACGATTTCTTCCTTGTATTAGCGCCTTTTTTCTCCTCGATATCGACAAGGATCGACTCGATATAGCATATATATTTCGGTCATTTTGCCGTAGAGTCTTTCCTCCCACCCCCCCGCCACACCGCCGGTATGCGACAGGTTCTAGAGCCTTTTCTGCCCCCCCTCCCGGCACACCGGCCGTAGGCGAGCAGATTTTTGATGGGTGGCTTTTGCCTTGTAGTAGGGTCTGCGTTTCTTTCAACTATTTTTCCTCCCGTGTTCCTGGGTCCATAATCAGACCGTTAGAGGTGTGGCGGTGGGTTTCGAGGAGTCGCATCTTCGACTCATGGTCTACTTCGAAGAACCGGATTTTCTCTGAATCTTCCATTTTTCTGCATATGCTGCTCATCAGGATGAGCTGGCGCTTATATACGGCCTCAAAAGGCCTACAAATATCCTGTTTGAGATATTTTGTACGGTTTCGTACGATAAGATTGGCGTTTAATGTTCGAGATAGTCAGGAAATAGATCGGCGGCACGTACCTCCGATCTCAGAAGCCATCTGAATCTCTGGTGGATATATTAAAGCTACGTCTCTCTTAAAGGCTAAGAAAGTGAGTATTCTCCGAGGACCTGCTCAGTTGGCAAAACTGCAGGGGACACTCTGTGTCCCCGCCCTATACTATTACGCAACTAACCAACTCGCTGCAACAAGCTACAGCGGTTGGGCTGCCTGCACCGTACGAACCGCACGATAATCGCGAGCGCAAACAAACTCGCGTGCTGTCTGGATTGCTGTCGGAGTGACGACCCGCGGTTATGCAGAAAAAATAGAGAATTCGAACTAAAAACCACCATGCAAATAGCAATGATCATCCCGCGTCTTCCGAGTTATCTGGCAGGTTGCAGCGCAGCTTCGACCCACGTGCCTGAGAATTGAAAATTGTGTACCAGCTGCAAGGTATATTTCGACATCATATATTGCTTCGACGGTGGCAATACAGTGGTGTACAGAATAATATGTACAAGAAAACGTAGCTTGCAAACGAGTGTCAATGACATCAGGCGCCTTGTCAATGGAGCTGGTGCTGAGATAGTCAACTGCTGCCGACAGAGTATACCGGTGCTGTACATACAGTAGTCCAGCAGTAACAGGGTCTTAACAAAGGGTGCGTCGTCAAAACAGGGCACCCACCTCCCCCCAGCAGGAAACGTTACACCACACACAAAGCGACGGCTCGCAGTGTTCGGTAGCTGCAGCAGCGGTAAGCCCTACTGCTGTCGCTCTAGTGCCGAGATTCGCCTGTGCGAGCTAGGATGGTGCTGCGACTCGGGCGCAAGGCCAGGCGAAAAAAAAAATTGTGGTCGAACCCTCGTCATACCACATGGTACACCACAGCAGGAATCACGGGTACGAGTTTGATGCCGGATACCAGGTAGTATTTGTGGTGTTCTCTACCACACAGCTACAGCAAGCAGTTGTCCTCGCGCCTGGCGATAAAGCCAGGCGATACCACGGCTCTTCGGGCCTCCCGCTCCACCTAGAACTGTGTTCATGGCTGTTTTTGGTACCAGTCACTACGACTGAAGTCATCGTCACTACACGCAGCCATGGCCTATAGGCCCCTGCCCAGTAGAAACATAGCACCAATGAAGGCCTTGTATCTAGCAGGGTAGGCGGGGCGGCCATCTACAGTTCGCTTTGGGTGAAGTTTTATCAAGGGTACGTGCGGTAACAAAGGCACCGGCCGGTGTGGGACACAATCGTTTAATCTGCCGCTAGCGTGAAAACATCTGGGTCTTCCCGAGCGACGGTATGGGAAACGGTTTGCGTTTACTTACCACGGGACAGTTATAGGACCGGGACACGCGGGAAGCGAGTTGGGTGTCGGCACGGGACGGGACTCCAAGATTTCTCGGTGGAACGGGACGGGATCATGGAACGGGTCGGGAACAAGTCGGGAAATCGGTGGGGATCATAGTCGAGAAATCGGTCGAAAACATGGTAAGTAATCGATCGGGAACACGGTCGGGGAAAACCGTCTGGAAAACACTCGGGAAATCAGTCGGGAACGTAGTCGGGAAAATATCGAGAGATACAGCCCGGAATGATTGGGAACATGACCGAGAACGCGGGCTAGAGACAACGGTTGTGAAGAGAGAGTGAATACTACTTTACAACCTTTTCTACCACTTGTGTCACTGCATAGGTACTGGTGCGATATTACAAGGTTCCCCTTGGGAGGCGGGGTGACCCAAGGCTGATGATTTGGTCTACACGTATTATAGCAGCAGCGGGGGGGGCAGAGGAACCGATAGCTCATCGATGACTTGCGGCACAGCAGTAGTAGTGCTTTCGGCAGCAACCATCTGGCAGGGAGGGGTGGGGGAGTGGGGGGGGGGGCACGCACACTGGCTCGGGGTGCTGAAGATCACCGTGAGCCCATTTTCATTTGTGGAATCGTACTAACAGAAGACACCAACAACAGCGGCGGCAGGAGCAGCACAGCAGCCACGCTACACAAAACAAACACGATTTTATACCGAAAATGTTTGAAGCGTCGGCTGTGAGTACGAACGATCTGATGGTTGAAACTCAACTTCGCAATCTGCGTGGTACATGGTTAGAAACAAAACACCCAATAAAGGCGGCAAAAAAAGCTCAAAAACTGCACAGGATTCACAAGAGACATCTCGACATCTCCGCACTTATGGCATGCAACGGAACCTATAGGACTCAGTATGGGAAACCTGAGATTTTAAAATCCTCGGACGGCGTAGATGAGCACAACAAGCACAGGACAGTCATCCCCCGGTAGGGGTTGAATGTTTTGCGCCGAGCCGTTCCTGGGTGATTGAGTTCCTCATGTGAGGAACTGCCGGTCAATGATGTAATGTCACGATTACATTTTGGGTTAGGAAAATGACATAGAAGCTTGGTCGGATTTTTCGAACGAATGCCTTTGAAGCCATTTTTCGGGTGAGATATTGAGCGCCTCATGTCGGCAACTCAGCGAATTTCGGCTGAAACCATACCATGGGATTGCTCAGGACAATCTATTAGGAACGTGCCACGAGGAGAGTGAGGGCAGCACCAGCATCAGCAACACACAGCAGCAGCATTGGCGACGGCCGGGGGCGCAGGATCAGGCGATAGCCCAGCAAGAAATTGCGGCACAGCAGCAGTAGTGTGTACAGAATTGGCCATCCGGCAGGAGGAGGGGAGCACGCACATCACTGACAATGGATAAAGGAGGTCGTGACCACAAACAGCCGATTTGGTTTACACATCTTTCGAATTGTGTTGTATATTGTCATTTTCATTGGCTTCAGAGGGAGAGCAGCAGTCTGACATGTCTACCGCAGTACCCAACTTTGCCATATACCCACATGTCTTGCTCATGAACACATCTTCTTCCCTCCACTGTCTGGGTTCTGCTGTGCAAATTGTCAGACGAGTAAGACACCGAATGGCCCAACACCATTGACTCCTCTTCCGAGAACAACATATACCATTGTATAAACGCTCGCATGCCACTGAATATAATAACCGAAAATATGTACATATGATCTAAGATTTACGAGAATAATATCTACATCCTCGTCATGTCTCTATCTCGTCACCATCGAAAGAAAAGGGGCGGGTGGGCAGGAGAGATCACGAATAATATTGTCCAGTGAGCGACCACTGTCCACTTGCAAACAACAGCTCTGTCTATTCACGTGTTCTACCAGTCTGCCAGCACCGTGCCGTGCGGTGTCCACCTGGCATTCTCACAAGCGCGATCAACCAAGCAATGCCAGCTGCTGCGGTCAAAGGGAGCTACGTACTTCGTATTCCGACACATGATATGAACCACAACGCCGAATTCTCTCTATGAACAATAAACAACATGTCATTCTTATCGGTTCCCGATTTCTAATAATACTATTTTTGTTGTACATATCGTTCGAGTTGTGTTGCGAATCATCATTTTCTGTGGCTTGGGAGGGAGAGCAGCAGGCTGACATGTCTACCGCAGTATCCAACTCTGCCTCATACCTACATGTCTTTGCTCATAAACACATCTCCCTCCCTCCACTGTCTGGGTTCTACTGTACGAATTGCCGGACGAGTGAGACACCTAACCGTCCAATACCATTGACTCCTCCACAACCGAGGTTACTCCGAGACTTCTACAGTTTACCCCATACAGTATCTCAACCTGGCTGTCTTTGCAAACCCTGGTCATCTGCTATTTTACGAGACACCTCCGCATTACTCCGAGTGTACACCTTATATACATCGGACTTCCACCTCCCTTTTCGCCGTATCACTCGTTCCGATACGTCACCTCCAGCTGCAATCCGCGAGGCACTTCCTATCCTCAGCGAGTGCAATACGTACTCTTCCGGTTCGCGCCCTGAATTTCAACTATACTTCTGGACGCTCGCAACGACTGGCCATATCTCCACACTTTTACTTGCCTCCCTGAACGGCGTGAGGAACGTACCGCGTTCTCACGAAGAGCTGTAAAGCATGACAGTAATGCTACTATAAGAGCAACGGCTCCGCCAGCCTGACGCAACTCAGAACACGGGCCCGAACCTCGATCCGGGTACGTACAGTGACGCTTCCAACTTGAGCCTGGGCGCTATTATGGTCGCGGAATTGTACTATAACACGATCGGCAACATTTCATTGAAGATGCCTCAAATGTTTGTAACCAGAAAAGATCGAAAGATCACTTCGCGTGAGACAATGCTCTGGGTTCACCCCCTGGCCATTAGCAAAATATCTCACTCGATCTGGCGAAGAAAAAATAGCTCATGCCCGAACAAAGCCAGAGCACTAACCCCCCGAACCCCAGGAAGGTATCAGTCTCTGCCCCTTGATCAACATGTCCCACGATATAGGAAGCCGAACCCGTGGGCGTGTTCCCGCCAATGTATGCGATGGCGAGATACCTTGCAATACACTCTTGATCAACGGCGACCGGATCGACAGCTAGATGCCAACATCAATCCGATGGAAATGTTGAATTGCAGCTGGCTTACTTGAAATAGTTCCAGCTTGTTAGTCCTGTGGCGCACAACACCTAGCGGCGAAGTCAATTAAAGCCCACACATTGGCCCTCCCACTCACACGGTCGCAGATACCGGTGCTGCGCGGTTAACCCGCGAGGAGTGTTTCAAGACCGGAAACCCGACGCTTAAATTATTTCAGACGATCTCGCAACTGATCGACGGAGGTACTGGTGCCCAAACTTGCTCATCAAAGATCTGCGCCCGCCTGCCCCAAGTTCTGCTCCTGGTTGAGAAACCGACGCCAATCTCCGCCGTACAACCTGCGCGTCATCCGCTGAAACCCTACCTCGTTCGGTTGCCGAAGTTGACCCCGCCAGCTGACGGAGCCCGCACCACTATTCGTCGTCACCCTTGGACGGTTGAGCAGAGCTTCCACCTTTTCCGCTCCCGTCTCCGTCACCCGACGCGGAGGCGCTTGGTAACGTGCGAACGTCAGCCTTGGGCTTCTTATGTGCGGCCCCACTTGCGCCTCCTCCGCTTTCCTGCTGTTCCCGGAATCTGTCGGCCGATCGTGGCGGTTCTTGTACGGACCTCCATTTCGCTCGAAACGGCATCCCCACCGGGAAGCCCTTCCGAAACACGGAAGCTGAGAGGGGCCGTCATCCCTGCGCGCACGTTTGACCGCACGCCTTCCCTGTTCACAAGGTACGACCAGTTCCTTGTGAATTTCACCGTGCTCCAGCCTACCACCCGCGTCATTGTAGGCGCCAATCTTCGCCCAAGTGGGAATCACCACTCCTGGCATTTCGTCGATCCCAGGTGGCTCGTGCCAGTTGTTAGACTTAGCCGATAGAGCCGCGTCGCGAACCGCGGTCGAGCAATCCTCGATATCGTTCTTGATAAAGGGGCTTTCCTCGCCTTGTAGACCGGCAATTGAATCACTTGAAGGTTTGTTTCGCCGTGTGATGTCACCATGTAGACACCATCCTGGAATTCAGCGCGTAGTTTCTCCACCCGCGCCTTTCTCCCCAACGAAGTAGTGTCCCGTCCGATGACGAGAACCAACACCTTTGCCAGAATGGCGACCAGCTTTGCGATGTCGATGGTGCCAGCAGTGCCCGCCTCCGCCCCACGCGGAATAAACGGGGTGGCATTAAGCCCCGCCAAAAGGTTGAGCTGTTCCACAACCGCAGACAATGCTAGGGCGGTATTCTTAAATACCCTTTGCAGCTGAACCCTCGATAAGTCACACACCTTTGGCTTCTCACCACAAATGATTCGAAACACTAAAAGGTTGGGTTCTTCTAAGCTGTGATCCCCTCCTTCAGCCATAACCTATCCGACATGCTATTGCGTGCGGAAGCCGCCGTTTTGCTGACCTTGGTCACTGTTCAGCTGGTCAGATTCTTGATTGGCATGGATGTCATCCAGTACGTTCTGAAGGTGCCCGAGCATGTCCTCAATCGTTTCGAGTCGCCCCCCGTTGACGGTGGTACTGTCCTCAATCTTTTCGAGCCGCCCCCCGTTCTCCGCACACCGGCCTCGATCGTGTCAAGCCGATTGTTGACCGCCTCGCGGTGAACATCGTATTCAGCTTGACGGACTGAAAGTTCGCCCGTGATGCCGCTAGCACCACCGGACCGGATTCTCGCATCACTCGACTTGCCGTTCATTGTGGAAACAAACGCAGTGTTGGTTATTTTCGGTCAAGCAGCCAGCATGGGAACACACGCATATCATAGCCGTGTATGTACTCTTTTGCTTATCAGGCAATTTGCTCGATTCCTGCCACTGCCTTGTTTGCGAACTGGTGTTTCAGAGAGGAAGTCAGTCCATTCGACTCAGAATATCATATAATTTTGCGCCCCATCACAACCACGCCAGGGGTATCCGCAATAATTCTTGTACTTCCTACCTGACGACCATTACCACCAATACATGGTTAACCATATCGAGAAATGCAACGGTACTGCTATTTCACCGTCGTCTTGCCACGACGTCGACATCCACATGTATACATGTACCTGCTCCGCTGCTGTACGGGTCGAGAATAGTTTATAACATTTTTGGACGTATGCCCTTTCGTTTCTTCAACGCTGTTCAGATAGGAAACAGTGTGAACATATATCGTTCTGCGCCCCATCGCTACCACGTAAAAGGTACATGCAAAATTTTCCAGTGACACCGTACAGCTATTAATATCAAGCATGAGCGTACTGCTATTCAGCAGACAAAACTATATGATCGTACTGAAATAATATGTGCCCCATCGCGATCTCACGAGAGGTGATCAGCCAGAGAATATACAGTTTCCTCTATACCCAGCCGGAGTTTAGCGCTGTAAGTGTTTATATATCATATTTCTCCTTGCCGCGACCTATAAGTTATGCCACGCACTTTCGTTTACCCAACAACAACACTCAACTTCTGCCCGTAGGGTTGACTATCTACAAGTATCCGCGTTCACGATATCTCGAGCTTTTATCTGGGAAGGTTTTCTCTCACCCAACAATGCGCGTGGGAGGTTATTCATTCACATTGCCGTGTTACATTCTTGTATTCGCGCTCAAGACCCCTCGGACCAAGGCTACGGTAGGGGGGGTACCCCCATTTTCACTGGTGTGTTTGAGCCACTCGCACGAGTAGCTCTGTACCCTAGGGATGAAGATGGTTTAGGAACTTCGTTTGCCGCAGCTTAGATCACCTTTGCATTGCGGATTGATTTCATCAATGTAAAACATACAGAAAACGTAAGATTGCATAGGAACAAAGGGGTTACTCGCGCGAGTGACCCCTAGCCACTGAAATAAAAGGCCCAGAAGGGGACCCCTCTACCGTAGCCTGGGTCCTCGAGTTGATGGTTTGGCGGTGAAGATTTTCTCTCACCCAGAAATCCGCATGGGGAGTCACTCGTTCATTATGCCACGTAACATTTATCGTGCCTGGACACGTCGATCTGGAATTAAAACCTGCGCCCCATCGCAACCAGGTGCGAGGTACCAGCACGTTTATCTAGTGACACTGCGCAGCTGTTAAAATCAAGCAGACACGTACTGCTACTCAGGAGAATAAACTATGTGACCATTCCGAACCATTCTGTGCCCCATCGCGACCACACGAGAGGTGACCAGCCAGAATATACACTTTCACTATACCCAGACGCATTTTAGAGCTGTAAGTTTTTTGTTTTTGTCCGCCTTTTCGCGATCTGTGAATTATGCCATTCACATTTTTTCGCCCCACCACAAGGCGCAATTTCTGCCCTTGCGGTTGACTATCTACAAGTGACTACGTTCAAGACCTCTCGAGCGTTTGGCTGTGAAGGTTTCTCCCACTCACCAATGCGGGAGGGAAGTCATTCATTCATGTTGTCATATTATATACTGGAATTTGCGCTCAAGACACTCGTGTCGATGGTTTTGCTGTAAGGTTATCCCTCACCTAGCAGTTGCGCATGGGGAATCACTCGTTCATTATTCCACATGATATTTATCTTGCGCGTACGACTCTTTGGCAGTGAACATTATCTCCCACCCAGCAGTCGGCATGAGGAACCACTCGTTCACTTTGCCACACATGAAATTTATCGTGCACGTACACGTCTCTGAAGTTTAAATCTGTACCCCACCGCGAAAACGTGATAGGTACCAGCAAGGGTCATTCAGCTGCTCGGGATGAGCGATATCGTACACGTGCAATGTTTTGCGACGCCTTGCCGCAACGCATGGCCTCCATTGCAACAATAGGTATAGTATGACATCACGACTCACCCAACGGCAGCATGATATCACGACCCACCCATGTCAAGATACGGCCTCGAAAGGTCTGTGACTATCCGTATTGAGATATTTTGGGTGAGTTTCGTATGATAAGGTTGGTGTTATATATTCGGGAAATTCAGGAAATAGATCGGAGCACGTGCCTACGATCTCAAACGCCATCCGGGGCTCTGGTGGAATGTAATATAGCTGCGTCTCTGCGAAGGCTAAGAAAGTGAGGACTCTCCGAGGACCTGTTCAATTGGCAGACCTGCAGGGGACACTCTGTGTCCCCATCCTACACCCCTACAATATGGCGTCGTCTTTGGCTTGACTTGCTAGTGTGGCAGCATTCCTCCAATCTCTCCTGTAGCTGTATTCGTGGGGATTTTGCTTTTGATTTCCATCGTGCCCACAATCCCTTTTTCTTCACGGGTGGCTTCTCAATGAAGAGAGCGCCCTTCCTCCTCCAACGGCGACCACAACAGCAGCGAGATGACAGGGGCCTCTCCTGTTGGTCGCCGAGCACGTACCACACGGATGACATCTTCCGACTACGTGCGGACTACACTGCTCTTCGGAGCACAATCCTCTCCTCAGCTTTTGGTAGCATCAGTTCCCCGCCCATGCGCCAACTGCAACCTATGGACCACTCCGCAGCGGAGCTGCCCAAGCCCCACCCTTCAGACTTGTTTGCTCTGCGCTTAGCCGGCATGTTGCACAGCACTTCTCCGCGACCTGCCGGCACAAGCCCCAATATGTCCCGTCGACCTGCACTTTACTTTTCAGCGCTTCGGGGCTGAGGCGTATGCACGACGCGTCACGGAAAATAATACTTTAATCAATCCTTAGACGGAACAGTGACGAGGACCTGGCTTGTTGAGAGAGCCTATCGGCCTTGGTACTCCTTTGCTGACGGAGCCAAACCGACCTTCGCGGGACCGTCTTGGTCTAAAGGCACCACGGTGTAAGAGCTCAGGTCGGGGCTCCTTCTTTGTAGTCCTCCTCGGGAAATAACAGGCAGCGCTCGTGAAATGCTTGGGCGTTGTCGTTGGCGATTTTTTCCAGTACACGCGTTATCATATGGATCTCAGTATACGTATCGATCTGTCTTTCGCGACGGAGAAACTGTGCCTACCTTTGTCCTGAAAATAGTACAGCTACCAATTTGTCGCAACCCGGACCCCTCCTCGATCTTCGCTATCAACAGCGATCGATCATTGCGTAACGTAGCTTCAACCACCATCATGTTGGCAGGGCTACCAACGAAAGCAGTACAGCACGGATTTTCTGCTGTAGAAGTCACTACACAGCAGCCGAGCCGCCTACTTTGCCCCCGCCCATTCAGCACATAGCTCACGCCTTCACTGGACAGCGTCAAGAGCTACACTGCTGCCGCTTTGACGCGTCCCGCTGCTGTGCGAGTGCTCCTTGCAAGTTCGATTCGAGGGACTTTTCATCTTGGGCCTCCCGTGACAAGAACTTAAACTTAGTGCTAAGTTTATGTACTGGCGTTTTTTGGCGAAAAACTGTCGGCGTGTGCGATGCCCTATTTTTCCCACCTTTCATGGGTACCCGAGTGTTAATAGCGCTTACATTATGGGCGCAGCCGTGATCGTGCGGCACGCTGCACTACCGTCGACGTAACCGCCTCTTCATAGTGCGGCCGGTGTGGATACGGATTTTTTCAAGCTGATATGTTGTTTTCCACTGACTGTTAGTACTGTGCTGTACGGCACGATGATGCTAGGGTCTACGCTGCCATTTAGTTTGTTCTGAACATACATGTTAGCACAGCTATTGCCCGTTACAGAGTGTATACTACAGTTCGCGGAGATACTGCGCTTTACAGCTATTAATCGTGCAAGTGGGGATCAGCCCGTTTGATGCTGCACTTGGGGGAAAACAGCGTTTCTACCAGGCTGCGGACGTACACACCTTTTCTACAGCTGGTCTTGGTGTTATACTATCCTTTTAAAGGCGGTTGGTGTTGTCGTCACCCGCGGACACAGGAGAAATATTGCTTCAATCATCACTACTGTAGGCCCGACCGTCCCTCTATAGTGCGGTCGGTGGGGGAACTGCCTTGTTCGGACTCTACGCTACACATCTTGGTGCGGTTGGAATTGCCGTTTCCTGTTAACACAGCTTCGACACTACAGCAATCAGTACTACTGTATGCGTGGTCGTCCCCTTACAGTGCGGACGGTGGGGAAACTGCCTTGTTCGCTGGTTATACTGCCCATGTTCGTACGGTTGGTTTTGTCGGTACCTATGGGCAGAGCAACGATAATGCAGCGAGCAGCACTACTGTAGGCGCGACCGTCCCCCAATAGTGCCGTCGGTGAGAAACCTACTTTGTTCGCGCGTTGCACTGACCTTGTCCTCTGGTTGGTATATGTGCTACCCTCTTATGTGCTACACCCCCATACACTACTGTTGGGGCCGATGCTGCCCGTTTTTCATACGGTTGGCTGCGCAATCCTCTACTATGCTTTCCACCCCTGCACTACTGTTACGGCCGATGTTGCCCGTTTTTTAAACAGTTAACTGTGCGATCCTGTACTGTGCTAAGGCAGATGCTGCCCGTTTTTTATACGGTTGGCGGCGCGATCCTCTACTGTCTTACCGTCCGCTATACTACTGCTGGGGCAGTTGCTGCCCGATTTTATTATGGGTGGCTGTGCTATCCTCTACTGGGCAACCCCCCCTACACTACTGTTGGGACTGATACTGCCCGTTTTTATGCAGCTAGCTGTGCGATCCTCCATTGTGCTACCCTCACAACACAGCACCTAGGGTTAATGCTGAATGTTTTATTTCGATGCCTGGGCTTCTTGTGCAACACTTTCCTGTGCTACCCCCCCCTACGCTGGTCCAAGGGTAAATGCTGCATATTTTGGTGCGATGGGTGGGCTCCTTGTGCACGCCTTCACTGTGCTACCCCCGTCCCCTACACAGCACTTACGGGATATGCTGCATATTTTGGTGCGATGGGTGGGCTTCTTGTGCAACCATTCACTGCTCTACCCCCCCTACAGAGCACCTAAAGTAAATGCTGCATGTTTTGGTGCGATGGGTGGGCCTCTTGTGCAACCGTTCACTGTGCTATCCCCCCCCTACACAGCACGCAGGATACATGCTGCTTGATCTGGTGCGATAGGTGGACGTTTTGTGCAACCATTCATTGTGCTACCCCCCCCCCCTGCACAGCACCTAGGATAAATGCTGCATGTTTGGTGCGATGGGTGGGCTTCTTGCGCAACCCTTCATTGTGCTACCCACCCCCTCCCTACCCAGCACCTACGGTATATGCTGCATGTTTCGGTGCGATGGGTGCGTTTCTTGTGCAACCAAACACTGTGCTACCCCCCTCCTCTATACAGTACCCCCCCCCTATACAGCACCAAGGGTAAATGCTGCCCGTTTTGGTGCAATGAGCGTCTGCGTGTTGGCGACCCTTTACTGTGTTTCCCCCCTAAACTGCACCTAGAGTAAATGCTCCCTGTTTCGGTGCGATGAGCGTAGGCGTGTTGGGCGACCCTTTACTGTGCTACCACCTACACCGCAACTAGTTTAAATTCTGCCTATTAGAGTGCGATGAGCGTCGACGTGCTACGCGACTCTTTACTGTGCTGCCCCCCTTCACCGCACCTAGGTTAAATGCTGCCAGTTTTGGTCAGATGGGCGTGGGCGTCTTCTGCGACTCTTTAACGTGCTATCCCCTGCACTGCACCAAGGTCAAATGCAGCCTGTTTCGGTGCGATGAGCGTCGGCGTTTTGGGCGACGTATTGCTGTATTACCCCCCCGCCTGGGTTAAACGCTGCCTGTTTTAGTGCGATGGGTGCAGACGTACCTTTCCTGCGTTGCACCCCCTGCACTGCGGTGAGGGTCAGTGCTTCCTACGTTTTGCTCATTTTACTGCAGTTCGTGCAGGCGTTCGTTTCTCGTATATCCAACGGTCAGACTGGGCGCTGCTATCATGTTGCGTATTTGGTGGATAGTACACTTCCTACAGCTGTCTGCTCGTTGTCATGGCTACTACCATCAATGGTGCTGGACGGAGTCGAGGCCCATATCTTGCTGCTTGCTGGCAAACAGATATTACCGCTACTTGCAGACATATGCCTCCAAAACTTCTTTAGACGTCGTTGCCATCCCGCCACCTTCCTTCACACGTTCCCCTTCCGCTGCTCTCCCCCCCCAAAAAAAAACAACTTGTCTACCATTGAGGAAGCGTTCTATTCGGGGCAGGGTGAGGTCTTTTACGCGCCCCAACCGGGATGCCCACGAGACAGGGAGAGCTCGCTCGAGATCCCGCGACTCGAGACAGGGGGAACCACCGGAGGCGGGTTTTGGTAACGAGACAGGAACCGGAGCACCATACCATCACCCGGATCCATCAACCAAGACGGTCGAGTCGCCCGTTCGCGAAGAGAAGAAGACGGACCAATCTCCACCGGACTCGAGGGTGTATCAACGCCAGATCTCTCCAGCCCCGGACAAGCGCCACCAGCTGCCTCCTCTCCGAGGTCGACCGGGCACCATCGCCGCCAACTGGACTCTCCGCGCTCGACAGAGCGCCGCCCGTAGAGCTGACCGGGGCGCCCATGCCGGCGCCTCGGGCTTGGCATATGCGGCGGCGGGCCCAGCGGGCGTTTGACGACGACAACCCAACGATTCTACGGCGTGAAGCCCGCCGACGTCGGTTTGACAAAGATACCGAGCAGGCGAAGGCCGCTGCGCGAGACGCGTCCCTGGTAGCGAAGAGGGCGTAACACGCCCTCGCTCAATGAGGTACGTCAGCTGCGACAGTGAAGCTACCGCGGCCGCCTCGGCTTCTACGCGTCCGCAGGGTGTCGCATCCTAGCGATCGAGACCCGGGGACGACGCCTTTTTCAAGGGCAGCGTCGCGTGTATGGCATCTGCACCGAGGGTAGAGTTATCCCCAGCGCTGGCGACCGCGGTGGTGGACACGGCATTTGCCATCCTCACGTCGGATAGGGCGGCGTCGGGGGCGGCGGACGCCCTTTCAGTGAAAGTGGCGTGGACTCTTGCATGGGTTGTACGTCCTATGACGGACAGGGGAGAGCCACCCCGACTCTTGCCCTCGTCAAGGCCCTGCTGATGGCCCATGACGAGGCCCCCGACCCCGTTATCTGACCGAACCCCGGAAGATAACTGTTCGGAACGCAACCGGGGGAAACATCGACGAAGGAACGGCTGCGACAGTGAGGACCGCACGCATGGGGGTGGCGGCAAAAAGAGTCGGGTTAGCGACCCCCACCACCACCGCGGGGGTGACATCGGTGGTGGAGGCGCGCGAACCGCGACGGGTGCCGGTGGTGGCTCAGGGCGTGGGGCAACGTTTGTTGCAACAACCGGAGCAGTGGCCACAGCTCTGGTGGAGGCAGTAGAGGACGTAAGAACGGCGCTAGAGGACGTTGAGCGTGGGACGTCTCGTCAACCTTCCCCCGATCGTCTTTGGCCTCCACCACGGACCACGGCGAGGTGACCGTGGTAGCAGGGAAGATATGTGAAGAGCCATGGCAGGAGTAGCATCTGGGCCTGAGCCTTTCAGCCTTCTGTTGCGTCCGCTGATGAAGAACTTCGACGGGGTTGACCCGGACGACAGCTACACTGAGCTTCATACCATTGGAATGTGTAACGGCACGCCTTTTTCTGGTTTCAATCGGGAGTTTCTGGTATTTTTGCCGACCACTACGGGGAGTGAGCGTGTTTTGTCTCCGGGGACAGATGTGGTGTTGGACGTGGTTCGGGTGGGGGCGAATGAGCAATTTCCACCTCCCATGCCTGCGGTGTACCCTGGTTCAACGACAACGGACCCCCGGCCATACGCCTTACTGCATGCATTATAGCGGGCTTTTAGTAACTAAGCGCATAATAAGACACCTGCATTCAACGGCGAATCGTTTTTTTCGCCGCATGTTCCTTCGACGGGAGCGCGGTCATCCGCTCCTTCAGGGTCCTGGCCCGCCGATCATGGGTGCGGCCTGGGCCGAGTGCCGTCTTAGACGCTTTCATGGCAGCGGGATCGAGCCATCATCCAACTGTCATGCCCATCGATGACTAATCCTACCCTTGGCTTGACTACACATCGAACTGCTGGCCACTAGAAGAGCATCATTATGCAGAAGGTTTCGCCGTTATTGCCTCGTTTTTGACAGACGACCCTCCCCATAAACCGGCTGCCTTTCACGTCACGCTGATGCCCTCCGAGATGACTGGGGGCTTTGCCTGAACTGCCACGAAGACAACCATGCTGTAGGTATCCTTCCATTACTGTGAGTAGCTGCTTGAACCCTGATCTTCGCCAGCTTGGCGACAATGGCGCACACCGACGTTGACAAACACGCATGGTCTGCTGCCGCCGAGACGATACATTTTATCGCTCGAACAACAAGAAATACCGACGCCATCTTTTAGGTCAATCCCCAGGGTACCTCCGGGAACAGAGCAAGGCCAACTGTCACAACAATACCACACACGTCGGATCACGATGGTGGTATCTCGCGCTCGCCCGCCTCTTTCTCCCCCGATCCTGCTCCCCGAATGCGCTTTGGAATCGCGCACAACCTGGGCGAAAATGCTCCGCTGCGCCAGCCTAGCATATTCTGTACCGGCGATCGACAGGTCGACGGCGTTGCGGCACCGTCGACAATACTGTAGGGGACATCTCTATTGTTTTCAAAGGACGCTCGTGTTCTTGTTGCTAGCCTGTCTAAAAACGCAGCACAAATTGCCTCTGTCAAGAGCCCACGGGCTCCTAGGTCGTGTGCTGACAGTTTGTACCGGCGTTGGGAACTAGCACTTCGAGCGGGGTTGCCTCCAGCCAGGTGATATGTTTGGATGGCCAAAACGCGTGCTTCCAGCGACGTTCCTCTCGGTCATAGTCTGAGTTCGGGGACAGGAACCGCGGTTCCAGCGCCGTTTCCCTCAGCGGCGGCATTAACTCAGCCATGGGGGTACGCGCTCCGAACGCCATCCTCATCATCCATGGCACGGGAGCCGGCGCTTTGCGTGCTGCCCCCCGGGTACGCGTCGCCCAGCAATATAGCTGCGGTGACGACGCGTCGCCATTTAACGCAAACTTGCTCATCCCCATCTCTCCCTGACCCGGCGGTGGCGGGCGGTTTGAGGATAGGCGCTGCCGACCGTCAAACATTATTTCTGACCACGAGGTGACGGTCGGTTTGAGGTGTGGGAAGGCCAACACTAAAACACTGAGATCTTTTGCGAGGCTCGATTCGGTGTTTGCTCGGGATAACAGCGGGCGCTCTGTTCTTTTTTATTCCATGAAGGAGGATTCGACAAGATTAGCTACCTCGTTTCCCTTCTCCAAGAGACCTAACGGAAAAAAGCCGCCTCGGGTAAAACCATCGTTCCCACCTGCCCGAGTCCCGCTCCAGGAGACGCCCACAGGGTCTACGGGACCTTCGTCGTCTTTTAGCACTCTAACCCGGGTGCTTCAGGCTACGTCTGCCTTTAGTGGTACGGGGAGAATTTCGGACACTGCGCAACGGGCCAGTGGTGACGCCATGGCCTCCAGCCTGACCAGCTGGACGCTATTCCCAGAAATTTTACGAAAGAATCGCGCCTCCCGTCAAGCAGCAACAGCTCAGAGCCCTTGTCCCTTCGGGCGCCGTTAGATCAGTGTCTCGCGATTATACGCGAAAGAGCGAAGAGGCCACGACACGAGAAACCGTGGGTTGGACTCGCGTGGTTCTCCCGAGGCATGGTGTTCGTGAGGGGGACTCTACAGCGCTGAAATGCCAAGGACTGGCGTTCCCAGGGGAGGACATCGCAAACCCAAATGCCCAATGAAGCTATCGACGGGTCGGCACTGTTGGTGTTGGACTCTTTTTCGAGGCGGCTTCTTACGAATTTCCGCCAGCGAGTGAGGAGGAGCCGAGGCGAGAAACCGCGGGTTCGGAGTCGCATGTTGCTCCCGAGACCTGGCACTCCCGCACGGGGACACTACAGGCCCAAAACGGCGACTACTGGTGTTCCCAGAAGGGGACATTGTAGACCCGCATATGTCCAAGGAGGCTACCGACGTTTTGCCACCTTCGGTTTTTGATATTTTCGTGTACAGTTAGATCAGATTCTCGCGTGTTCCCACCAACACGCGAAAACGACCGGAGGCAAGAAACCACGGGTTTGGATTCGCGTCGTTCTCCCGAACCCTGGTGGTTCCGGGCGGGGACATTGTAAGCAAAACTTTCAACACGTCTTTTGACCCTTCTTCGCAATACTCCACAGACAAAGCGGTTTTGTTCTGGCAACCCCCTCCCATTTTTCACCTTAATCGCCTTCGTCGTTTGTCGTGGACGACGTGCCATACTCTTGCACGGAGAAGTACATGATGGCCTAAAAGGACAGGCTTTTTCAAGTTAATCGAGCAATGGAGCTCATGATGTCGTCGCCTAGTCCTAGCACACGCAAACGTATCGGTCGAGGCGTGTGCAACTTCGACTCCGGTGTGGGACACAGGGAGAAGCAAAAAGCCGTGTTATCTGGCATCTACGCCCAGTTCACGCAGAATCCAGCCATAACCAAATCACCTTGTGATCTCCGACAACAAGATTCAGGCTGGGTCCAGCCCTATGCGTCCAGTGTGGGGCACTGGTCTCCGGGCGGATGATCCCAGGGCCAACAACCCATGCCAGGGGGAAAGGAAAAACTTGCTCGGTGGGGCAATTTCTGATGTTCGCGAAGATATTTGCGGCAGTGAGACCCGGTCGGCGCAACCGCCCCCCCCTAGTCTGTTCCGCACCTGCACTGCGAATGCCAAGAACAAAGAAATCTCGTCCGTTCCGCGACCGGGTCGTTGACAGCGGCCCGCGCTCGCAAAGCTCCCCGTCGGAGTTCCTGACCAATTTCTCCGGCACGTTCGCCAGCTAACAGCCTCGAAGGCTTCTAGATAGCTTCTGGCGTCGTCCCTAAACTTGCGCTGTCAGAACACGGCCCATGTTTCATCGGGGGTTACTGCCGTCCTGAGACACCAGAGTCTGGCCCGTGACTACCTGAAGTATTTCGACTTGGCCACCGACTGACAAAAGAGCGCGAACGACCTTGTCCGCACATACCACGCCCTCACTATATCTCGTGTTAACCGCAGAAACTCCGCCCCCGCCGACGCGCTTGCGTCCAGCACCTAACTTCGCTACGGGTGGTTGGGCATGGGTGTACAATTCTGCCTCCACCATCCGCCAGGGAGTGAAGGCGAAAACCGACGTTAAGGTACTCAAGGCCAAAACCGCACTTGATAGGGCGGGCCCGTACAAGATCCTGGCAGTCGGTCCCTGCTCCTTCGCCTAGACCCCGGACGGTTCGCAGCTCGCGGAAGCAACCTCCTCTATTTTGACATCCCCCCCGACCTGCCCGGTTCGGATGCTCCTCGGTTTGTGGCCATCGAGCGCTGCAAACCCTGCGCCAACCCTCACGACATCGGGGATAAGCCCGAATACCTAACGGCGGGGCTGACGCAGTACGCGCTCAAAACGATTTCCAAGACGTCCCCGCCGTACCACATCACTCAAGACGACGTCTCGACTCCTCTCCAGCTGCTGGAGGTGGAGAAAATCACTGGTCGTCAGTCGGTACGGGGGCGAGGTGGCGTCATCGTGGTGCTATACAAGACGCATTGGGTGGGACTCTCTGAACCCTCTTGGGAGCGGGAAATAGACACCCACCTCTCCCGCCCCCACGTCGTGCGTATTTGCGCCGGAATGCCGGACCAGCACCGCCAAACCCCACCGCTTCCACCGCCTAATGCAGATCGCGGCGGCACAGCGCGAGCTCTCCTGCAACAACGGCGAGCGTCTTCTAGCGCCGGGCAACGCTTCTGTTCCCCGCGCCCATTGGCTCCGTCTCTACCACGACACCGTGCTTCCTAAATGAACCCACTTTTGGTACAAGGGAGACGATGGGTTATATTGACTTTGGAAACTCAGCGCGAGCACTACCGAGGACAAGGTATACTTGGTCCGCCTTCTGGACGACCCGGGACCGATCAAAGTTCTTCCCCGGGCGCGCTACATGACTTCGACGAAAGCCGTATGATGCGCTTGGTGCCTGCACGTTCGCACCACCAGTGCGCTTTCTCGGGGCATCCAACGTAACGTAGATGAATCTCTAGGCATGGACTCGGCCAGTTCACGTTCAAGCCGCCACCGCACCTCGATAGTTCTCCATTTTTGTTCTGGGGTTAGTTCTGGGGTTATGAGGTTTGAGGCTTTGTTTTTGGCTCGTTTGAGGTGTTCTGAGATTCTTGGTCTGGTTTCAGGGCGGTTCTTTCCATTTGTTTTCCTTTTTCTCCTGCCGAGCCCCCTGCTCAGTGCCGGGCAAAGGATTCGGGTATAACGCCGCTACCTGACACACAGAGCTGTCGCCTTTTCGTCGTTATTCAATTTGGCCCTGACGACGCCGCCCTCAGCACAGAGCCGGGGGGCGACCGGGGTACCCTGTTCGCGTGTAAAGTGGTACAAGGCTATGTACGGGCCTTTGTGTTGCCTTTATTTGTGTTGTGTTTGTTCTACCTTTTGTCTTTGCTAAACACTTCCCCCCTCGCGGGGCTGAAAGTGCGACCACCTTTCATCCTGGGTATTTGTCGTTTTTTCGTCTGACCCCCCCACCATGCCGATAGCCCGGGGAAAGGTTTTCGCATGCCTTTTCTCTTGTGTTAACGCTTGTGTTGCCCTCCATATCGAGGAGCGCTCGCCTCACCAAAGTACCTTGCCTTTATTTGTGTTGTGTTTGTTCTACCTTTTGTCTTTGCTAAACACTTCCCCCCTCGCGGGGCTGAAAGTGCGACCACCTTTCATCCTGGGTATTTGTCGTTTTTTCGTCTGACCCCCCCACCATGCCGATAGCCCGGGGAAAGGTTTTCGCATGCCTTTTCTCTTGTGTTAACGCTTGTGTTGCCCTCCATATCGAGGAGCGCTCGCCTCACCATAGTACCTTTTTTGTGGTTGGTTTACCGTAAAGCCTTTCCTGCCCTCCCCCGCCACACCGGCATTTTGCGGCAGGTTCTAGGGCCTTTTCTCGCCCCCCCACCACACCGGCGGTACGCGGCAGTTTTTACATGGGTGGCGCTTGCCTTTTCATAGGGTCCGCGTTTTCTTCAACTGCTTTCCTACGCATGTTCCTGGCTCCATAGCCAGACGGTTGGAGGTGTGAGAGTGGGTTTTGAGGAGCCGCATCTTCAATTTATGGTTTAGTTCGTAGAACCGGTGTTTCACCGAATCTCCCATCTTCTTGCGAATGCGGTTCATCAGGGTGGGCTAGATACGGCCTCGAAAGGTCTGTAATTATCCATTTTGAGATAGTGTCGGTGGGTTTTGTATAATAAGGTTGGCGTTATATATTCGGCAAAGTCAGGGCACAGATCGTAGGCGCCTACCTCGGATCCCAGAAGTCATCCGGGGCTCTGGTGGATTGTAATAGAGCTACGTGTCTGCGGAGGCTAAGAAAGTGAGTACTTTCCGAGGACCTGCTCGATTGGCAGACCTGCAAGGGACACTCTGTGTCCCCATACTATACCTCTACACCCAACAGCAGTGATGTGGAGCGTTTTTGTTTTTTTTTGTAGTCAACGTACAAGTCGTTTTACGGTAGCCCCCCCAGCTTTTCTTTGACGGAATCGCCAGTTTCAAAACCAGCTCCCGATCGTATCTCCTGAAATACGGTGTCCCTCGACACCCCGACGTCATTGATCGATAGACCTTTGCACACAAGAAAATACATGGATACTCTGCTTTCAATTGTATTCTTCCTTGTAGCGAGCAGCCATGAAACGTTCGTTAAAGAAAATCGCTGGTTTTAGGGGGAGCTATCGTAGAACCAGTCGTACAGAATATATGGATTAGGCTTGCGCCCAACATGGCGCGAAGCAAAATTTAGATGAGACACCAACCGCCTGTTGCTGCATGTATCGTTTTCATTTTCGCTGCTGCTACATGTGATCGAATTGCGATAATATCGCTGACGCGTCTACTAAACTCAATCCAACGCGTTTGCCCTCCGGTCCTTGTGTTCAAGAACACCATGTACGTATCAACCAAGAGCAATCACACGCATTCTCCTGCGGGTTCTTGTGGTCAAACACACTATTAATATGTACCATGTAGTCTAAAGAAGTACATTTTTGGCACCAAAGACTTTTCGTTTTTCACAAAAGCAGTCCCATGTTACCAGATATTCTTTCTGTATTCAAAATATCGTTGGGTAGCTACGCCCACGCCGCCAATAGTACGGCCAGGCACGATCCCTTTCACGATCACGAGCATCATTGTATCTCTACCTCGATCGGGAGAGTGTCCGATGATATCTCGTTGCCGCAATCTGGGATGCGCATGTGCTTGACCATGATGTTGAATTCGTTGCTATTTCCCCGCCTTTGTTTTAGACTGTTTTTGCACAAGTTACACCACTCGCTCGAACCGTTTCCAAACGCACACACACGCCCTCGCCCGACCAATATCGGGGATTGAAGAGACAAATAACATCCCGTATCTGCACGGAATAGCATACCGGTGGAGGCGAGCCCACTTGCCGACGCTTCCGCGCTCGCTTATTGTGCCTCGTATGAAGCGCTTCACCTTCGAATTTGTTCCTTGCTCTCGCTAGTTCCCCGATTCGCCGTCTAGCGCGGAACTCGATAGTAACAAAATCACTGATGATCTGGTCCAGCAAGCGATCGCTGCCCAGTTGTAAACAACAGCTCTGTCTGTTCGGGCGTTTTACCAGTCGGCCAGCGCCGCCCTGTTCGGTAGACGCTTGGTATCCTCACAAGCGCGATAAACCAACCCATGCCAGCTGCTGCCCCGCTAGCAGGAAACAAAGCTATGAAAGGTCCACCAGCAGGCACAGAAGCCTTACGGGCCAGCAGAATCGATTGTGTACTTAGTTCTGTAATATGCACGCACCTCTTGGTATGACATGATATTATACTACAGGTAGCTACGAGTACAATTTTTATCTAATGCCCCACTCGAGTACTCAGTCATGTATTATTCAGGTGGCTTAAAATCGAGTTGTCACCACGAGCACGACATATCATATCGTCATACCGGTATATATCTCATTTTTCAAACAAACATAATGGCAATGTGCAGATTTAAGAAGCGTGTTAAACATACTATAACAATTAGAATACACTGCAGTTGTAAGATCGAACTACAGTGTAGCTATCAGGGTCAACAGGGTGATGTTAGTCAGTCTGTTCGCGGAAACTGTTGAACCCGTTGTTGAGGGGGGCAAAATTTGAGCGGTGAAAGGAAATGCATCAGTGTGTCAAGTGCATCCTGTAAGTCGTATAACCGGTGAAAGGAGGGGAATATATTTTAAAGGCGTGGGGGCCTGGATTTCTACAAGAAGGAGCGGGGGGGCGGGGGGGGAACAGGCGGGGCAACTCAGTCTGTGCACGGACACAATAAATCCTTCAAGGAAGGGGGAAAATCTGGAGTACACTTTATATTTTTATAATAAATATATGTCCACCCAACAACCAGCTCCGAAGAAGCCATCGACACACCAAACGACAAGCATTGAATGGATCGGTCTTATTATGTACTTATTAAGCAGCACCAGCTATACGGCGGTTCCGACATCGAAGCCTGTGCCTCAGAAGCTGCATCTTGCTCCTCCTTCAAGGCTTTCAACTGTCTCGAAAAACGTTCCCAAGCCAAGGAGATAGGTACCTGTTGAGCTCGAGCAACTAAATCGTCTCGACTTCTCTGGTTCCCGATTTCGCACGAAGGTCGCTAACGACCAACTTCAGGGAGGATAATTATTATCGGTTTTGATAAATTGTGTCAATTGCAAAACGCAGGGGGGGGGGGTCGTTGAGCATTTGCACATAAGACATTTTATGGATACTTGTTTGCCAATAGTATCATTCCTTGTGCCAAGCAGCCATGAAACGTTCGTTAAAAAAAACGGCTGGTTTTGGGAGGGGGCTATCGTAGAATACGTCGCATTACGAAGGCACAAAACTCCTATGCAAGGATATCTGCCCGGACAGCAGGAATAAATAGGATACTTCTTTCCCGAATCACCACACCCTTATACCGTACATGTCAGACAACAATGCATTGCGTGGGATCGAAATATTACATGCATGAATGGGGATCCCTGAGTGAGGTTGAAGCAACACGCCGTGACACCCGGGTAGAGTTGTACGTGGCCGTTTTTCTCGGCTGAAATCTCCCCGACACATGCAAGATACTGCCAACTACGTTCTCCCCCCCCCTCTCCCCCGAGCCTGCGCTGCACGCGCTCCAAAGCGTTATCGATTTTCGTTTTTCGTGCATGCTGGGCTTCTTGTTTCTTCTATATTTCGTACTCTCAGCTATTTCAAAAGTGCTGTCCTGATTGCGGAAACCAGGTGCGAGCGAGGGCCCGAAACATGTGCCGCCCCTTGCGTGGGCTACAAGGGAACGACGATGCCGTTTGATAGCTGATACTTCCTTGGTAAGGATTTGCGGGAAGGCGAGCACGTACTACCCATTCAGTGTACATTACGACGAAAGCAGGTGTACTTTCCGGTGCCAGTTCAAAGTAGATGGCACATCGGGCGGGCCGACTAAAGCCCTTGAACGGAAAAACCCAAAATACAACGGAATATGGCGTTTACGCCTGAAGTTATCGATCGCCTTTGGAGGTTTCGGTATCATGCCGAGTAGATGCAATCATTGTTGAACGCACGTGTTGAACTACTCGTCATGATTCTGGCCTTGCGAAAAGAAGACGTCCAGGGGACCACTGACGCGGTCTGTTGGAAAGCACGGACAGAGGACGAAATTGGAAGACGGACGAGGACAATTTATGAGATCAGGTTAAATTGTGGAATTAGGTCTATTCCATAAACGCGGTTCGAATTTGATTGCTTCGTGCGGCACACGGCTGTCAATATGAACACGCAAATTGAACACTAGAGACCACCAAATACAGTAACATTTGCCTTCATACAAGAAAAATAAATAAATAAAAATATATAAAAAGGTCAAACAGACGGTCGGATTTACCGCCGTTGTCAGGCTCTTTTCAGACGTGTCGGAGTAACGTGTAAAACTAATACCTGGGATGGGGAAAATCTCGACCAGACGTCCGTCAGCATACTACTGTATGGCGGAAATCGATGCAAAACTCACGTTACTTCCAGAAGAATGGAAATTGATGTTGACAACTACGGAACGAAATTGCATGATTTGCGTACGTCTTGTCGCACATTACGACTCGAAACGCTTGGAATGACGTCGTAAGAAAACGCTTGGATCCAAACTCCGCCTCACGGGAGCGAAAGCGCGATGGTGTATTAAATGTTGTCAGACGCGTGCTACGATATATGCAGCACTTTTCGAAGTAAATTGTTTCCGAATGACGGGACTCCTTAATACAAAATTGTCGGGCACATGTCATTTTTTTCTGCATAGTTTTAGTCGTGTACTCAGGCCATGGGATAGCAGCTCATTTTTTCTCCAAATCGTTTTCTTTTGTCGGGAGAGGTCTTAAGTTCCCAACTTGAGGGGTAGTATTAAAAAAAACGTGATGCACCTCTACCGTAGCGCGCGTCGGCAGTGTTGCGCTAACGTACAGACATCAGGTGACTGCAGTAATGTTGGCGGTAAACGGCCCACCCGGGGTAAACGACCCGGGTGGCTCCTTCAAGAGGAGGCGAGCATATCACCGAGTGCCCGCACAATGTTGAAACAAAACATCACCCCGCCCCCCCCATCGCCGGCCCCACCAGTAAGCAGTTCGGGTTGTCTTTCAATGCTCGCACAACCGCAACGCCCTGGGGGGGGTCGTTCAGACGCGTGCTGATACGACAGAGGTGCACCACGTTCTTTTAAGAGGTTCCTCAACTTGGGACAGGACGACCTAGCTTTAAAAAAACAGATTTAGATGAATAAAACGGCTGTCGCCGGATGAAAAACCCCATGGCCTAGGAACACAGCAATAATCAAGAACAAACAACGAGCTGTTTACGAGCAGTTTGGGTTGATGAGAATTTTCATTCATAAACCATGTCATACGAAACGTTATACGTCTACCGTAGCATGCGTCTTCAATAGGTGCACCCGTGCCATTGGTCGCTCTTCCATACCACTCACAGTCTTCCTGATCCCCACGAATGGCGTCCATGCCCTGCATAATGGGAGCGCCGGTTTGGTCACGGGTAGGTACCAGCGTCTCTCCGAGGATGCCCGTGGCGCCGAGGCTTATGTCGTTGTGATCGATCGCCAAGTTCATCTGCCAGGCCAGGTGGTCCGGCAGGTCATACTGATCCGTAGGATCGCGCATGGGGAGCTGGTGCAGCCTGCCGTGGCTCAAGCGGATCGTGGCCGTCGGGGTCATGATTTGGAACGACGCGTGCTCTGACTGGTGCTCGAACATGCCGGCACCATCAACTGCCTTAGCCACGTACTCTTCACACTCCATCATGTTTGTCGCGGTGGGGTCGGCGAGAACCCAGTCGGACATGTCCTGCATAACATCGACCTCAATGAGTCTTCGACCGTGCTGAGGAAGTTGGAGCTTTTTCTGCTCCCAGTATTTCTCGAACCCAAAGCTCCGGCACTCCCCAGGAAGGTTTACAGCAGCGATGGCAACACCAGGGGCCAGGGTAACCTCGCCGGGCGTAAGCATAATCTTTTCTCCGTTAGCAACCACATGCAGGGCTCCTTCGGCGAGGCAGGAGGGCATTTCGAGAGAGCAGACGCTCTCCATGCTATGCGGGTTGCGAACCGATATTACAATGGTGTGGTACAAGTCGTCGGCGTCTGTGGTGATGATGGATATTCCGGTGATGTAGGTAATCTCGGGTACGGAAGGAACCGGAGCAGTGACGCGCATGTTGAGGTGGACGTGCGGAAGGTCCGAGACAACAGCGTACCACGCCCCGTCTTCGCCTGTGAAGTCGAACTTTTGGCCCCGGAAGCCCGTCATGTGCGGGTCGCCTTCAAGGGGGGGATGGATCGAGGGGTGGGAAGGTCGATGGTTGAGTTATGGGGGTCACGACGCGTTCATACCACTCGCGTCTTCGTACAAATACAGCATATGGACCGACTATTTTTCCTGTAGAGATATATAGGGATGTCTACACCATTCCTGCATCTGTGCTACTGTTGGTGTGCTCGGAGAGTGGTGAACACTGGGCCAGCATCATGAACAGCGCGTCGCAACTCCGAACACTACCAAATATGTATGTAGATTAGGTTGTGTTCTACAATACAACGTGAACGATTTTTGTAGGAGTGTTCGTACCTTCCAGACGACAGGTACAGAAACCCATTACGGGCTGAACGAACACTGTGTTGGGCCCGCCAATTATTTTCGCGCCTCTTTACTCACAAAGAAAAACAATTCTTATACTAACTACAACGTGGAATATGTTTTGTTCGGGCGAGGCTCCATGGGGGCTTGCCAGACCGAGGGCACGAGAATTCCGGTGTACCATGTAAACAACCACAACTACCTATAGCCGAGGGCGTTGTTATCTACAGTAGTAGACTGTTCAATAGAGTAAGCAAGACAAGTGTGGCAACCTATCGCAGTTGTACCAAACCCCAGGTGGGTGGGGCATCCCGTTGTCCACTACTGTCCACTACTGTAGCGTCGTCCTTACGCCACTATACCCCGGACTCTGGTACAAATTTTGTTGACGCTACAAGGTAAACATGCAGCACTCGGTGCTTGCCGTGATTCCTACTGTGGGATCACATGTCACGAGAAACCTAATAACACATGCCGGGACCCCTGCAACTTTAGAGAGTGCAGCGACACGATTTTTTCTGGGTCGCTGAAAAAAGGATGGAAGCATGTACTCCGACAACCGTACCCTGTTGGTGCGTCACAAAACAATGTAAGCCTCGCGGGGTGTCGGAGACGGCTGCCTATATGAAAGCAACCCCGCTTCGTCTGTTGCGGGTTGAGAACTTGCATAGTGACTCCGGCAGTGTGCTCGCTTTGTGTGCCTAGTTTTCAATATGTCGGTAACATTCTCTGTAAGAGTACTTCCCACCCCAAACGATTCACCGTGCATGTCATGGAAAGGTTAAAACGGGTTAAACAGTTTCCAGCGGTCATAGGTGGATACACCTTTGCCCCCTCTGAAAGTTCATACGAGCCAGAGAGAGAAAAGCTCATGCCCATTGTGTTCGCGGGTGCACGCAAACGTCGTGTAGAGGCCATGGCATGTCGACGTCGATGACAATATATAGAAACATAATATGAGGACATCATCGTCAGTTCTACATAATAACCAACAAGCCACCAAACATGTTTTAAGCCGTTACTAATCAAACTCGTTCGACTGACACCTTTGCGAAAGCCACAAACTATCGACGCACGCTATGGCGAGGGTGTACCCACTATTTGCTGGGGGCTCCTCCCTGGAGCAGCTGGGTACCCCATCATCAAAATTGGATTTCAGAGCGAAGCTCAAATCCGTCCCAATGAACCATCCCATGGCCTGGGTGTCTACCGACTGCAATACTTAAACCCAGTCAATATTCCAGTGAGTATGAGTAGTTCTTAAGTGGAGCACCAAACATGCTAACATGTTTAATATACCTTTCTACCTCTTTCGCAGCAGCACGCGTCAACGTTTTGATTGGAGACGTCAACCAGTTCCTCACCGCAAGCGCCGGGATCACCAGCGTCAGGAACTTCACATATGTGTTTCGTCGAACAGCAAACTTCGCCGGCATCCGTGTTGCAGTCGCCGTCTTCATGGCAACCTGTTATTAACCAACGTCAGACATCAAGAGAGCGCCCATATCGAGATCAAATCAGAGCTCGCTGACGAAAGTTCCGGGTGCACATAAATATAAAGAGGGTCAAAAAGAAGCCATGTATATCATTCCGAGGTATTTGAGTACACGTCATAGCCGTTCCGCGGGCGCTGCCTTCCACAGACGATATGAGGAATTGAAGCGTAGCTGTATTAGAAATTCCAAGTACACATTAACCACTGAGGCAATGGAAAGATACATACGCAGGGAGGGTTAGATTTTCGTGTTGACCTGCTCTGGTAGATTAACCCCAACCCCTGAGCTCTACAGTACGCGCTCACTGTACGTACATAATAGTGATTATTGTCTGGTACCCTAGCCGGAGGAGACGTGAGGTGGACAATGCCCGCTCAACACTTCTACTGGTACGTCGATCGTGCAGTGGCTTTCCAGAATTTCCAACTTTGAAACGAACCCGTACGTGTACCAGATATAAATGTAGCACCGCCAAACTGCAAGCTCTCAGGTGATCGAGATCGATTGAAAGCTGTCAACTACCGCCATCACGAACCATGTATCATTAGCCACGACGGTAAATACTGGTTCCCGGGGACAGATATATATCCATGCCGTGGTTTTGGACGGTAACGGACATTCGTTGCGTTCCGGAACGTTCCCTGCCGTATTTCATTTACTGCGTGTCTTCGACTGTGGCCAACAAAAGCATCTGGTAAAGATTCCAGCTCAAGTCACGGCTGCACAGTTCCAGATAAAGTGGTTTGTACCTCTTAAGTTTCATTCGCTTGGGAACACGGTGGCCTTGCCTACTTCTAGTTGCACCAACAATGAACGGGTGGAGGATACGGAGAGACCGAAGACGGGGCAGCAAGAGCGGGGGAAACAGGGGCGGGGATCATCGGAACTAGAGTGGTTCGACACCATTTATTTCCACGTATCCTGCAGACATAGGCGTATCATTCATTTGCATAAACGAAAGCTGGAATGCCGCGATCTGCTCCACGTCTTCGACTATGACCAACGAAAACGTCTACTTTAGATTCCAACTGAAACAACTCCTGCAGTTCAGACTTTTGAGTTTTATCTCATACGTTTCATTCGCTTGGGAAAACACGCCGACCTTACCTACGACAGCTGGTTGCGCCAACCATGAACGGGTCGAGGACACGCAGAATTGCAGAAGGGGCAGCAGCGGGCGGACGTAGCAGGGTCGGGTGTCATCGGAACTGAAGTTGTTCAGACATCAAATTTTTTCACGTATCCTGCAGACACCAGCGTTTGATGTATGCATTTTTGGATCAGCTTCCCATTTTACGACGGCGTTCGGAAAACAATACAAAACCAACCGTGTATCGTGGGTTATCATGTGGAGTCTAATGTACACAGTAAAATGGAAGTATGCCGCGAACTACGATGGATGCTGCACGCTTTAGCCACCCCGGGTGTGACTGGTCAGCCTCCCAAAGCGCAGTACCACCTTATATTTTATATCGATGGACTTCCACTGTTGTTTTAACGTAATATACAAGCGCAAAAATCAACGCGGCATTCGCGCGCCATGTTGTTTCTTATTGATATGTGCCAAGCGAAGATCGTCAACGGTTTCCACAGTATCAATTGCACTCGTCACGGTTTGGTTTCGGGGGATCGCCGCTTTCGTCCCAAAGTCGTTGGAGATATAGAGGTGTGAAAGGCGTGCTGTCTTTGTGATGCTCGTCTGGTCTGCTGCCGTGTGGGTCTTTTACCCTTCAACAGGAAGCGCGGGCGTCGGTTTGGTGTTATGTTGTGTATTGTTCTGGTTTTCTCCTAACTTCAGGGGGTTGTGCTGATGTTTCCACGCCGTGCAGGGCGGTCTATCAACCCGGGGGAGTTTCGCTTTCGTCCCGCCGTTGTCGGAGTTGTAAATGAATGGAAGGAATCCCAACCAAAGAGGCGGTCCGATCCTCCCCGGGTTGTGCCGGTTCTATGTCCGAGCCCCAACCTATCAGGGACGGGCCAGCGGCGTTGGGGTTTTCACACCGTGCGGGGCGATATATCAACCCGGGGTATTTCCGTTTCCGTCGTCCCGTTTGTCGGAGTTCTAAATGCACGGAAGGAATCCCGAACCAACGATGGGGTCCTATCCTCCCCGGGTTGCGCCGGCTCTATGTCCGAGCCGCCGTCCGAGCCGCAACCAATCGGGGACGGGCCAGCGGCGTTGGCATTTCCACAGTGTGCGGGATGGTGTCGATCCGGAAGAATATCATTTCGTTCAGACGGGTACTAGGATAGAGGTGCACCAAGTTCTTCTGAGATTCCTCAATTTGAGAGCTTAAGACATGTCTTGATCCAACAGCTGATTTGGAGCAAAAAAAATACGTGCTACCGGATGAAAAAGCCCATGGCCGAGGTACCAAACGAGAATCATGCACAAATGAAAATTGGCATTTTGCGACGATTTTCGGTTAAGGAGTCCCGTCATTCGAAACTATCTCAGCCGAAAAATAAATAACTCTATCGTAGCACGTGCCTTGACGACGTGTTGTAGTTGTGGAGATGCGGAGGGATTTATGATGCAGGCATGGGGCCCTACCATCCCCGAATGGCACTGGATTTACGGGCTCCAGCCAAACAGCGATCGGGAAGCGGGGTGGGGTTTCAACATCGAGCGGGGCTGAGCCGACGCGGGGGAATCCCGATATCATCCCCAGAAGGTCAGAGTTGTAATTATTTGGACGGGTTTCTGAACCGGGGACGGGTCCCTGTCCTTCTCAGGTTACGCTCGCTGTACACGCCCCAACCAATCAGTGATTGGCCCGTAGGGTTGGGGTTTCCAACCGTGCAAGGCGGGGTCAACCCGGGAGAACTCGATTTCCGTCCCCGGGTTGTCAAAGTTGAAGTATTTTGAAAGGATGTCTGAACCGAGTGTGGGGCCTAATCCTCCGTGGGTTGCCCTCTCGTTCTACCCGCCCACCCAATCGGTGATCGTCCCGTGGGATCGGGGTAAACACACAGAGAGGGGCGGTGTCTATGGGATACCTCTATTGTCCCCAGGGTATCGGGGGTGTAGATATGTGGACGGACGGGAACAGGGACCTATCCTCCCCTGATGCGACGGAACCGGGGGGGGTTGCCCCGAGCGGCAACTCTCGTCGTGGACGCTTCGCCCCGTGATTGGCGTAGGGCGAGCAGGGGGGGGCTCCCTCGGCCAACGGGGTTGTCGCTCGGAAACGCAGAGATGAAATCCATATGCCTGTTGTATCGCTTCGCGTATTCATAGACCGTGAGATTCTTTATTGGGTGGCCCTTTCCATTTTTGCCTGAGGTCAGCTTTGTGTGAGACATATGGGCGAAGAGCCAGCGTATTGGCTGTATATAACCGGCCGCAACAGACCGAAACAACGGGCCCGGGTGCACTTTTGTACGGACCGCGGGCCATGTGCTGGGAATATTCCGGGGTGTGCCTACAGCTTTACGTCCGCGGCCATATCGGGGTGACAGGGTTAAAGCACTGTTTGACACATTTCCAGCAACAAAACCATCTTACCATCACATGTGTAGCCGACTGCCCCGGGGCTGCAGACAAACCCGTCGCCGCATGTCGCCACGTCCGTACATTCTGTTCACAGTTACGCGCGTTCGGCAGAAATCGTACACGAGGGTGCCATGGACGGGTGGTGTATCCTTCCGGAGATATTGGTCGTTTTGTTGTTTCCTCTTGCAACAGTGTTCAGTTTACAGACCATGCTTAACCCAAAACGCCCGATACACAATTACCAATCCCATCCAATACATAAATGTTCCTACGCTTCGGGCATCCCTTCCAGTGCATACTACTCGCGCCCTTGGCATAATATTGGTACCTACTATCAGCACTGGGCTAAACATTGTCCTATCGAATCGCAACCACACCCAAACATCAGCCACCCCCACTCACCAAACCTATCCTGTCCGTGTTTTGATAAAATAATTCGTTGCGAATTCCCCCAAAACAACACAATAGATAAATTTCATGTTTTATTCGCCCGCCTTACATACAATATATTGGTAATGTGACACACGATGGAGGACTACAGATATAAAGATATGGACGACGGCCGTCAAGCCGCGTAACTAAATACACACGCCAACAAATTGTCATGGGAACAAAGTTGCCCTACTGTATATCCTCGATGGTATGCAACGAACAATGGTCCCGCTGGTCAAGTGGGGCATTCGAAAGCCGCCCAAAATATGCATACCCTCTTCGTATGTACCGACCTCACTGCTAATCGTAGATTCTTCTCTAGCCCTTTAAGCAAATGTGCTACCTGTTGAGGGTCTACGAGTAGGTATACACAAATATCACATTCCAATGCAAGAACGCGGACGATATTCGGAAAATGTTCGGTCGAGAAGCATCGTCACTCAGATTACACAACCTGAACGTGCCCCACCCTTAGCGTGGTACGTGTGAATTATGCTTCAGAACCCGATTTTAATCCCTGAACCATGGCTGTTGCGTACCGCAAAGGCCGTCGTTATCAACCGGGTCCGAGTATGTGTTGGTAGAACTCTGGCTCGACGACGTCCTCTCCCCGGTGGCGAAGCTGCACATACATTTACGTGGGAGGCGTTTGCACGAAGACTGAGGCGGATAAGCAGCTGCACGCTTGGCCTAAAACCCCGACCCAGTTTACGATAGGGAGGGCCACATTCAGCCCTTCTTTTTTCTAAATACAAGACCTGTGCGGCTTGTGACCTACATCCATCAGCCTACGAGTATTATATTCGCAATATTTACGCTTGTGGAACTGTTTACAAGCTATGCTCTGACGACACTCTAAAGTTATGTCCGTCATTGGCAGATTTTCTACAACGCTCGTGCTCGCGGGGCGTAAGCTCGGTGGAGCAAAAAGGATGGGGATACCCCATCATCAATACCCTTTGTCCTTACCCTATTGAGAAATGCTCGAAAACTGTGCACACGTGGCCAAACGCCGGTTCCCTCGGGGAGGATGCTATGTACCAGGGAGACGTCACAGTATGGGCGAGAATTGTTGTTGCGAGCGGGTTGACTCTTTGCGAGTGGTCTACATACCCGAATGCTTGACAGCGTCATCAATAGGTACGTGTTTGGCAATGGCTGGGGCGTTTACCTCGCGGTTCAAGATTGGTTATAGATTTATCGCGTCACTCTATCCAACTGCACGAATCTATCAATACCTATAAGCGGAATCCCTTTCGAGATGGTTGAAGAAAATATTTGTTTACTTCACGGTTGGTACTATATTGGGACGCAAAAGCATCAGATCATTTCTTGAACAGCAACTTCTAAAACGTTTGTCGTTGCGTTTGGGTAGAGTTTCTGCCTTTGTGGGTTGTGGAGGTCTTGTCCGTCCCAATCCCGTCGTGGCCGCCGTGCTTTCGATCTCTGGAGAATCGCTGCTGCCACATCACCGAGGAGTGCAAACGTTGAAGCGAGGGAGTATTGCTCGACGTGCGACCCGTACTCTTTCGAAGGCACGAGCAGCAAAAACAAATATTTTGATATCGGCATGCAGCCGGAACCTCTCTGCCGCCTGCTACTACATCTCTCAGGGTTATCCATGTTCAAGACATCAACACTGCTGCAAGCTGCTGGTGTTGTGTTGTGTTGCTATTGTTGCTAAACTCAATCGTACACGGTTTGTTATGAGTACATAACGGTCGATACAACGCGGAAACTCGCGGCGATTTCGAGGTTTTTGGCGGTGCAAGGCAATTCAGGTCCTGTCAAATAAATGCCGAACATAGTATAGTACTTTTGATGTTCTTCTCCTGGTATGGTCTATATACTGGTACGCTGGCTTGTCAATGCCATAAACGTTGGCTGCGAATACCGTAGGGAAGCAACAAAAGTCCGTCATAGCCTTTGGTATTCAAGTCTGCCATGCGACCACGTGCTATATCACCGAGGCCGTACAACAACACACACCACAGCTACGTTACAACAGTCCACTATCCCCTAACGCGCGCAGTATGGTGACTGCAATCCTCCCCCTTCTTCACGAGTTCCTAGCACCGCTACACTAGTAATTTGCGGGGAAAGCAAAAACAGAACAAAAAATGCCCTGGGATAGCCTTGCTCAAAGTTTTTCGAACGGTTAGCCACATCAAAGACGTTGACGGCTACAACAAAACCCGCGTGCTCAGGGAGACGGCTTAGAAACGTATCTTCCGACCAAAAAAAACTTCATGGGAGAATGGTCAGGGCACAGGGCACACGCCCTGTAAGGTCGCATGCACCACCCCACAAATGAAGGCATGTCGTGGGCCGACGTTGGTGGGCCGACCAGGGGTTGGGCGGGCCCAGCCGGTCGGCCAGGACCACCCCAATATTTGGTTCATGTCGTGGATCATCGACTTTTCAGAAGATTGGCCGCCGCCCAGCCCAGCTTCTTCAGATTTTGATACAACGGGCCGCGGCTTTGCCCGTTCCGTCATAAAATCAAATAATGGGTCGTAGTCTGGCCCGAGCCTGGCCCAGCACATAGAAGGTCACTTTTATCAGCTGGACCGTCATTTTTCCATATATTTCGGCCCGGTCCAACCCATGACATTCTCGATGTTTACGGCCCGGCCCGGCCCATGACATTGGCAGAGAGGCTCATGACATCCGGGTCCTTTATGGGTCGATCGATTCTGTCTCTGTGTATCGGCCAGTGAATTCAAAGGGCTGGCCCATGGGCCGACCCATGTGTTACTCCGTACAAATCCAGGTGTACACAGACGTTTTTAGTATGATAATTGACTATCAAGACAGTTTAGATAATGGTTTTCTTTCGATAATTGAAATAAAAATGCTTCCGGGAGCACAGGGAAAAAGCGGGTTTCGTTCGGACTTCATCTCCTGCAATCGAGGAACAGAGGAGTTTTCGGGGCTCTTGTTCTGGAAATTCGAGTTGCGGTTGAAACCCAGGATGGACAGCGTTCACGATGTAGTCTAATGTATCAGTTTGTTTTTTCTTTCGTTAGTGCTCTGATGTGAATCAAACGTTTCACCCAAGCACACACAGCGGTGCGACCTAGGAACAAAGCACATCCCATTCTCCAGTAACTAGACACCGCAACAGCCGCAGCAGAGGTACACACGGGCAATAGTTGCAGCAGAAGGGACACGCATGAAGCAGCAGATTGCAACCAGGATGTGGGTCCTTAACTCCAAGGTTCGAATCGGTACTGGCATGCCACATCGGCAGAGGTGAGGAGATCTGGGAGATGGGGTGGTGGTAGGTGCTGGGGAGAGAGACTGGCCGCGATGGTCAGCTGTTGCGATAAATCTAACTTACGTTATATCAACGAATGCACGTCGGGCAGTTGCACAGTTGAACTCGGGTTATTTCGGGAAACAGTAGCCATAAGCTATTTAGTGGAAAGTTTTTTGGAAAGGAATATTCCGGAGGAATCAGGATATGAAAAAGGTTTGGTTGTGGTTTTGGAAAGTATTGGAAGTTGTGCCTAGAGGGCATACGTGATAAGGTGGTTGTCCGTACATACCCCATGTTCACTCCACCCTCGCCACCCTCTCCAACCTCTTCTCCTTCCTCCCTCCGTGTTCATCTCAATACTGAAAAATCCAGATGAACTACACGATTTCATTTCTTAGGCATGCTGCAAAGAGCCGTACTTCGTCCGGACATCAGCTCGGGGCTATTGTTGCCACACGGTCTTCTGTCCAATTCAATCATGTGAACGCGTTACGGTTTGTGTTTGAGCTTGAGTGTTTGTTCTGAGACGGGTGTCCAAGAAAGCATATTTAAAAAGCTCCGAAGACTACTCGAGAAGCAGTCGAGGACCTTTCAGAAATGGCTGTCGCGGATTGGGGCTAGTCGAGTGGATGGTGGGGGACTACGGGAGGGGTACGTCGGTGGAGACCAGCCGTTACATTTTTAAGGTGCTAGGACTGGTGAGTGGGCAGAGTCTGCTGTATTCCGTCGTAGAGGTAGGGGAGTAAACATCGATAGTCTGCTGCGAACTATTGGTGAGGCCGAGGTTGCAAAGGGTGGCAGTCTCGCCTTAGGGTCTCAAGAAGCATGCAGCCGCAAAACTGCCGTTGCTAAGCTGGGGAGTATTGTGGATTCTCCTTTACGAAGAAGAGACGTTAGAGGATTTCGCGACGCCGAATGACTGTATGCAGGCATCTGCAACTGTAACCGACATTCCTGTAAGCAATGATGCTTGACTTCCCGATTTTTTGCTTCATCAAGTATTCAATAAGACTATTATTCGACGAGCCCGTATTGCGTGGACATGTGTAACGGAGGGCATAACGGACCGTGCGTTGCTGAACACGGTGTTCGACACCGGATGATCGAGATTGCCTATGCAATTGTTTCTTGCCAAGCATTCTCTACGAGAAGTCAACATGGAAACGCCCTTTCAACGGATTAGAGATGGAGAAGAACGAGGACCCGACGAAGGTATTCGCAGCTAAGATCGTGGGTGTGCTAGGAGCCTTCACGGTACACTTACGTGTAGAGAATATGAACCTGAAGATCGTAGAGGTGCTTACGACACGCAAAGAATTTTAACAGTGTGTGATCTTGTACAGAGAAAAAATCCCTCTTGCCGAGATAGAGACGATATTCAGACAGAGGTGCACAATCATATCCAGGAGTACCAAAATGAAGAATCGTAATGTAGGACAAGCCCTCGTCGCGAATATGCCCGCCCGCCCAAACCGTAAGCAGAGAGGCAGTGGTAAGAGTGTCGCTGGGAAGGGCGTTTATGGTGGTGTTGCCGCAACCAAAATCGACAAAAACAGTACGAAGGATGGGGAGAGGAAGTACGACGACATGTGAAACGAAAACCACTAATTCCAGGAACAATGTCATCGCCGCCGCGAAGAAGTCCCAAAACGGATTTGATGCGGTTGTAGGGTGCCTGCCGACTGGTATGATTGGTATGAGAGATGCGGTAGGAGAGCCTGAGCAATGTAAGGACGCTACAGAGAAGTGGATAGCTTGTCGTGGCGCGATAATTCACACGACTCAAGACCCACAGATTTTTCCGTGACTTGCATCCAACCGAGGACAAGGTTGAGATTGGTAATACAATACTGTGATTGGCGTTAGCGGTTATGGGTCTCGAACTGTCGCGTTTCTCAACACGGAGGAGGTGTCACAGTAGAGCTGGAAGGCGCTATACCTACCCGACTTGGCTTTCAACAACCTATCTTCCTTAATGGCTGCACATATTCCAAAAAGCAGGTTTCGCGACTGATGACGAAAATGTGGGCCTGATCTTAGCTGATGGACGATTTACGTTTTGAAGTGATGGGTCTGGATACTCACACATTGTTATTGATAGAAGGATTGACCCTGACGACGACCACATCCCCTTTCCAAATGCTCGGCTCCTGAGTCCATCGAGAACGAGGTGCAACCTGCTCACTGCGTTCCCATGGTATTTCCTGTTATGGGCCCCGGTAGTGCTGACTTGCATGAGGCTGGCGTAGATATCGACGTTTTCCACCGCGTGCACGGAAACGCTAACGGATTTCAGTTGAGGGAGACGGCCCACTCACTAGGTGTAGAGCTAGTAGGCGGATTGAGACCGTGCATTAGGTGATTTAGGGTGAAGGTACCGTAAGCCCATTCTGAACAGTACGAGATCACGCGTAGCGCAGACCTGAGAAAGGGTCGTTGTTGATCTCAGTGGCCCTAAGAGTGTCCAACCGCTGCAAGGTAATCGATATGTGATGAAGGTGAAGGACGCAGTTACCCGATACTCTTGAATATACTTGCCCGAGCGTAAGACCGATGCCGCTGACGCTTTCAGAATTGTGTTGGCTGATGTGCGCGCGGATGGAGTGCCGTCGGTGGGTGAGCGAGTAAGATCTAACAACGGCGGATAACTCTCTGGTGGAGATATTGGGGACGTGTGCAGGCAGCAGTTTCTCAAACAGGAATTCACTAACGGAAAAAATCCGGAGCTGAACGACGCTAACAAGAAACGTTAGGTACAATCCAAACAGCGGCACTTTCCGCTCGCATCCAACTCCCCATCGTCTTTCCCCACATTGAATGTCCACCATCGGAGACCCTCTGGGCCCAGGCTGTATTATTCATTGGACTTACGAAGCTTTGAGCCACATTGCGACGACATCTAACCCGGGCAACTAGTCGCCGCACGCGATGTGGACCGGCAAGGCAGCAGCTGCCTCCCCCCACCCTATTCTTCGTCGTATTTTGTGGCTGGAACAGCCCGTCGAAGTCGTTTCCCAGGTGCGACAGTATCGTCTACGTCGGGTCAGGCATCGACCATTCCCTTGACATATTGCGGATGCTCACGCGGAAAAACAAGGTGATAGAAACAAGAGACGTCACCTCGGAGGAAACACCGGATATTGTGGTGCCACCGGTGGCATTGCGGCAATCGGCATCGCCGTAATTGGGAGGGGCACTGGAGCCGGGAGGGACGTCAGAACCGGGAGGGAAATCGGAGCTGGTAGAGACGCCAGAGCCGGGAGGGCTAGATGGTTTCGATTCTGGTCCATCAACTCCATTGCCGGTTCTGGGAAGGGGGATGCCCCGTCAGCGTCGAGTAACACCTCCGGCGGGGAGTGTAAACGATGCTGGAGAAGGCGTAACGGGTTCAGTGGCCGGTAAACAAACGCCAGCCTGAGACACCCACCAGATGTTTACTCGTTGTCGGAGAGCAGAGATACGTCTGCCTACGGCGACATCGCAGTAGAGGGGAGCGTAACAACGTCCTCGGACGAGAGCCGTCCGATTGCTACCCCATGTTCACCGCTGCGGAGCGCCAGCTTAAATTAAACCTTATTGGAGCCAGCGAGATGGCGAGGAGCTGGGGCCAACCAGAGCGCAGACCCGAGCGCCACGTCAAGACGCAGCTGGCCTAGTGAGCATATTTGGGTCCGATGGAGGGGGGAAACAAATCCGTGGGCTTCTGGCGGTAAGAGAGGTTAACCGTAAACTCGGCGAGTTACCGAAACGTCTCGTCCAGGAAGCAGGGCCGGTGCCACAGTCGGACTCTGTCGCATGCTCGTTGCAGTATTCGGGCGTGTAGATGGAGTTCGGTTGGCTCGTGGAGGCCGTACTCTTTGCGGATGTGGATGCTATTCCAAACAGGTGCAACATCGTAGACGCCAAGTGGCTGTACAACTGGACGGGTTATTCACATCGTATGTTTGGCAGGGCAAAAACCCGTATGGTGGCGATGAGGCACAGCCAGATAGAGAGTAGACTGCTTTGAGACGTTTGCTCCTACAACACCTGCTACTTCTAACCGGTTGGTAGCAGCTATGACATGTAAGATGTGCTGGGACCTGAGGCACTCAGATGTAGACCATGGTTTCATTCAGTCGGAAATGGACACCGATATGTGCTTGCATCTGCCCCCTAGTTGTGGATCAGTATCTAGCAAGACATTTCTGTTCAACAAGGCACTTGCGCCCTGAATCAGGGCGTGGTTGAGCGTTGTATAATCTTTTGTCGTCAAAACTTGTCGAGTGTGACTTCGAGCAATGCTTTGGACCAAGGCTACGGTAGGGGGGGTACCCCCATTTGCACTGGTGTGTTTGAGCCACTCGCACGAGTAGCTCTGCACCCTACGGATGAAGAGTACGAATGCGACCGGGAAGTATGTAGGTTGGAAATTTCGCAGATTATGCAGTTCGTTCGGAGTGTACCAAAATGGTTTGGGAGTCTCGAAGTCCACTCCGATCCCAGCTACTCGTTACATTGTTCTCAGGCACGGGAGCAAGGACAAGGTAGTGGTGGATATTCCGTTTCGTGAGATCGTGGGGAGTCTGATGTGGACAGCGAACCAGACGAGGCCCGATATCTGGAATGCAGTTCGGGCCATCGCGCGTTTTTTGCTTGACCACAAGCCTATTCACTGCAACGAGGTGCAGAAGATTCTTGAACATCTGAATGCCACGTCGGACTCAGAGCTAACGTTTAGGAGAGATGACGACTAGGGATCTGTGCACTTCGAGATTGATAGGAGACGTACGTACAAGTAGTTTACATCCACAAGGCAGTGGACAGACGTTTCGTTTCTGGTGAAACCGTTTGTTGCGGTGGTTACGCTAGTGTCTAAGATGTCGAGTGGACTCAGAAGTGCGTTACTCTATCTACCACTGAGGCGGAATGCGTAGCCATGGCAGACAAGGTCAAATAGGCAATAAATGTTAGAGGGATACAGGTGTTCCTGACACCCCGTCTGGGCTCGATGAGATTGGTGTGTACGTGGACAACAGCGTGGGTATAGACTAAGCGAAAGACCCTGAAGGTCATACAAATGCTAAAGCATTGATGTACGGCACCATTTTCCCAGAAATATGGCTGCCAGCGGAGACATCTCGGTGCAGTATATTCAGTAAAATGATCGGCATGCTGATATTCTGATAAACGGCCTTGGTAGGAAGGATTTTCAAAGGCACCGCGAATTCCTTTCGAGTTCGAAGGTTAGATATCATTTGTTTCCTGGCTTTCTAGTAGATCTGATCATTTGATTGTAGGCGATTTGTTCTCGTTTTGGCAATATACGCAGTGGCAACACCTGCGTTTGTTGATACAGAGAGGGAGGGTATTCAATATTGGTCTTGTCAACGAATGCACGCCGGCCAGTTGCACTGGTGCACTCGGGTTATGCCGGGATAATGGTAGCCAACGGATATTGAGTGGAGCGTTACTTGGAAAGCAATATTGCGGGGTAATCTGGATTTGATAATCATTCGGTTGTGGTTCTGTAAGCTACTGGGGGTTTAGGCTCGAGGCCAGACGCGATAAGGTAGTTTCCTGTCCCCACCGCATGGTCACTCCACTCTCGCCATCCTCTCGAACCTCCACCCCTCATTCTCGCCGTGTTCATCCGGATACTTCAGAGTCAAGATAAAAGTACACCACATATAATTTATTTTTTAATAGAAATAATGTATGGGGCAGAGCTTTGTATGGGCTTTAGTTTGGGGCTGCAGTTGCCACTCTGTCTTCTGTCCAACTAAGCTTTTTGAACACGACAAATACGTACAAGGGCCAGCGAACCTGGGTGAACGTACTTACTCGCCCTGATCTTTTCTGCGTGCTGCTGCTGCTTCGTGATTGTTCGCCCTGGCATCGACGGCACAAGCGTATGGTAGGTAGGGTCACACATTTCAGAGGCGGGCCGCGGCCCCACCCGGCTCAATCGAGATTCCCAATGATGGGACGCGGGCCGGCCTGATCAATCACATCATCAAAATTATTGACCCGGCCTGGTCCATCACATTTTGAAAATTATGAATCCGCCCGGCCTGCTCCGTGGCATTTTCGAAACTCTCGGCCCGGCCCGGCCGCCCGGCCTGACCCATCACATTATTAAAACTATCGACCCCGTCCAGCCCGGTCCATCAGATTTACAAACAAATCGCCGGCCCGGCCCGCCCTAAACCGTGAGAGTTTTGGATCGGCCCCGCCCGGCCCGCACGTTCGGCCTATGACAAGCTCAGACGAAAACGAACGCAGACATGCCGCCAATGAGTAGCATGGAAGGGTTCGCCATCTCCCCGAACGAGAACTTGTTTTGTAACATAGTGGGGGTCACTATATTCAGCTGTAAGCATGTTGTACAACGGCCGCAGGCAGGCACATATGGGTCTTTGTACGAGCAGGAGAGAGCGTATGACAAGCAGCCCTTCAACCTAGGTCACGGCAATGAGGATTGCCGAGGCGGACGGTTGCTCCCTGGCAACATTAAAGCCAACGGCGCGTGTCAGCTCCTCCAACCAGTCGTGGCTTTGGTGACACTTCTGTGGCGACAAAACCAACACAGCAGCTTCAATCTAGCAGGAAATATGGTGAGGGGAGGTGAATGGTGTTATGTTTAGAGCGTAACGCGACGCAACTAGTCAAGCAAGTAAAGCAACCCTGGGCTGGGGGACGCCAAGGAGAACGGTGACGACGGCTGGCATAATTATTTCTGACATTTGGTTAAGGAGGCGGAGGGAGTAGGTTGCGACGAAAGGTGGTGATGAACCGTTCGTGGTATATCGGCAGGAAGCTCGAATCTCGTTGCGATTCGAGCGCAGGTAATGCGTTTTGAGCTCACTGGAGAGCACCCTTGGTGGAAATGTATATTGTTCGTACTTTCAAGTTCGAAATGCTGGAAGCATACACCCCGACCATGAACAACCACCCCTGAGCATTTTCACTCAGCTTTCCATTTCTCCCCCAACCTCTCAAATATTTGACTGAAGATCCTCGCACAGAGAACTCAACACGTGACCCAACCAGTCAACAATGACAAACACGGCATATTTACTTGTACACTGATCAATCTCATGGTTGAAGATATTTTTTTCGCAAAATGTTTCAACTGCTGCAAACAGGACTATCCGATCCAAACGATGTTTTGTCTGGTTCCTCATTCCAAGTGCCCCATCAAGCAGAAACAATATATTCGTGACTTTAGGTTACGGGAGGAGTCAATCAAGACAGAGTTTCAGGTTACTTTTTTCAAGTTAAATAGAGAGTTTCGGAATACTTTTTAACGTAGGAGTTTCGCCTCAAAGTTATAAGTATGCCTCCGTACCGTGGAACGGTTTTCACAGTCCCGTGAAAATTCTGCTTATTTCTAAGCAAAGGCGTCCAGATTTTAAAATAACGCATTTCACAAATAAGCAGCTACGAAGTAGTTTCTAGGAGTTCAGGCACCCCTAAGAATTAAGCAGAGTTGACCTGGACGGGTTCGTGGTAACGAATGCGGAGGACCTGCCCTGCCCAGCCAACAGCTATGCAACCTTCTAGGCAGAGCAAGAGCCCTGCAGCTCCTAACGTAAAGGTCGAGTCGCGCCATGTGTATGTTTATACCTAGATATGAACACATATTTTTTTCAAGGTCATGGTTCATGGTATAACCATTTCACCATGTGATTACAACTTACGTCATCTGTACGTTCGACCAGTTGAGTGGCCTAAACTGTACTTCTGCAGAAATAAACGTTTCGCGCTTTAGAGTCGTGCGTATTTTTCTGGAAGCAGAGACAGCTTCACTGGGGCGCAGGATCGATGCTGCAGCTGTAAAAGGCGACGGATCAACCTGGGGACTGGTTTTGTACGAGGAGCCCAGCATATTTCTGAACGTCCACAACTTCAAACCTGAAAACCTTCCGGTCAAAACTTCCTAGTCTAATGTATTAATAACAGGAGATATTTTTACCAGTAGACGGAAATAAACGGTTTCAGTCACCTGCAAATAATGTTTTTTTTGTTGAGATACGTAGTCACGTTTATGTCGAGGTCTGGCGGTCAAGGGCTTGGCGTCAGAGGGGGCCCAATAACAGGCGCCCTTCGTCTCTTACACTTGGGAGCAAACCCCACGCGTAAGCACGTTGTTAGCAGGAACGAGACGAGCAGCCGCTGAAGTGTTTTTTTTGTCTGGAATGTCAGCAGATAGATGAACTCACACTGAGTTCGCCCACCCAGTAAAACCTATGTGTCTCTCCCCTCTTTTCAACCGCTTAATGGGTGGGCGGTTCATCGTTTGAGTAGCCCCGCGAGGCGAAAACAATTGAAACAATCATAATGAGGACATGAAGAAATAATCCGGTCCGCCGGAGAAAGTCAGATTGAGGGTTCCTTCCTCTCGGCGGGGAGTGCACCCATAAGTCTTCCAAACTATTTTGCCCGTATACACCAGACCCTTCCCGGATTTTGCGTACGATACAGACGGAACCTCGCTTCCATTCTCTCGTCGAGAGCTCACTCCCGGACCATCAAAAGCGAGCTTGCACATTTCCTGGAGCAGTTGCCCCTTCTCAAGACCCACCCAAACGAGCCCAGTTTAGGGTAGCGGCACTTGATGGCGGCGTGTAAGCTCGAGGTCCCCGCACCGGGTAACAGGCCCAGTGATGAAGGAGGACCTTGGCCGAAGACAGAGCTGTCGAGAGTGTCATTTCCCCGCTCGAGATTATCGGAGGTTTTGATGCGAGCGTGAGGCCCATGTATAAGTCAAATTTTTAGATTTCCAGACCGCTCGTGGCCATCAGGAATGGTCCATATTGCATCCAAATAACAGATATTATTCGCGAAGGCACACGGGGCCGGCCACTCCGCCCCAATGGCAAAGGGGCCGAACTTTGGAACAGTAAATAGAATATCAGCGGGTTATGTGTACATGCCATATAGATATTTGAAGATAGTTCTGTCATGGCTATATATGAACATATATAATCATTCCTTGAATATAAACCCATTCCTTGGTGTCATGGACTTTGGTCTGGAGTTTGTAGTCTCGGCCGAAGTATGCGATTCGCGGAACTGGAATTCTCGGTCGAATATGGCTTGGTTCGAGCGCCGCCTTCGGGGGGCGGCTCCAACGCCCCTCGCCCTGCCGTGTCCGTTCCGCACATCGACGTGAACGCGGACGGGCGCCGAGCGAGACGAGCGAGTGTTGAGGAGGAATTTGGAAAAAATTGTTGAATCTTAATGGCTGCAACGCCTGAATGATTTACAAAATTGGTATCATTTCCAAACGGTACGTGATAATGTTTGGAATATTGTGTACCGGGTGAGAACAGCAGTAGGTACGACGAGCATGAACGTCAACTGACGGCATTGGCAAACACACAACATCAGGTGCATGCAGCAGCAGTAGCCGAAGGGCGAAACTTCTAGTACATACTGCAGCAACTAGTAGCAACCAGAACCACAGCAGATAGCTCAAAGTGCAGTACGAGTGCAGTTGGCAAGTTTAGTCGTACACGCATCACTCTGTCCAATAGTCTATATATAACAGCATCTCAAGCAGCGTCTCTTCGGCCTTTGGCCTTGGCTTTAGCACGACCGCTGACACTCCAGGCAGCCTCTGCTGTAGGCATGAACGAGTGCGGTTGATTCGCAGCGAACTATCCCGCTGTGCTCGCCTCTATGTGGCCATTGTCCATGCCATTTCATGTCACCTCTCTTCTGTTTTGAGCTCGTCGTCGTGCCGTCCAGGTACGAGGGAACCCGTACGTACTGGGTGAGAACAGCAGTATGTACGACGAGCATGAACGCCAACTGACAACATTGGCCAACACACAACATCAGGTGCAGCAGCAGTAGCCAAAGGGCGAAACTTCTAGCACATACTGCAGCAACTAGTAGCAACCAGAACCACAGCAGATAGCTCAAAGTGCAGTACGAGTGCCGTTGGCAAGTTTAGTCGTACACGCATCACTCTGTGCAATATATAACAACCGTTTTATGTTCATGTTGATGGAGAAAAAAATACCAGGTCGTATTACATTTATTTCCTGTAAGAATGATACGTCGTACGAGCGGACGTTCTGATTCTGGTGCCGTGAGACCATCGAGCACACCGCATGTTTTACCGAAACAAGAGCCGACAAGAGGCAGCGCACAGGGGCCCCCAACACAGAGACACGTGACAACCACGGCCAGCTGTTGGTCGCGTAATTGTCCGGTGGTCCGTGCTTCGGTGCGTGTATCGGAGGTCGTTCGTAGTACTGCTGTAGATCGTCGAAAAACTACGTGGCATCGTGCTGGTGGCAAGACTCGCCAGTAGAACCCCCAAAATATATTTACCTTTTCTTTTTCTTGGCCCCATGCACCCATTTATTTCCTTTCCTTTCTCTTCTTTGTTTCTTTTTGCAATTGACTTGCGTCTGTTGTGCGCATGCGTAGTGATAGATACCACGTGTAATATATACGTGGTAGTCTTTCTTGGTTGGCAAGCGGTATATTATAGTCGGTTTTCCCAGGCGCGAGTAATGAGACGTATGCACCGGTATGGACCTGGCACATCGTAGACTGACTCCCGATCTCACTTTTATATGTTTTTGGTGGAGGCATGAATTGCGTCAGCTGTGATTTATGCGTGTACCACCTTTGGTTTGTGTTTTTCCCCTAGGGTATTCCTCAGCTCCAGAGTGACTGGAGCCTGTCCTGTGACCACGGACTTGATTATGCGAATTAATGTGAGAACGACAACAACAACAACTGAAATATTGCCTGTTTCTTGACCTTTCAGCGGCTTCCTGCAACCTTGGTTTTCTGCCAACACGATTTTGAACTTTTTCGCAATTTTTTTCATTTTTTGTCTAGTAAGTTGAACTTCCTACTGCCGCTAATTGCCGCCTGACAGCTGTGCATTAGTTGCGGAACGGTCCAGCTTTAGCTTTTCTTTGATTCGCACCATTTTTTTTGTACTTGACGAAGCTTCAGCGGCTGAGATCTGGGCTTGGCTCATCAGCTCGACACCGCCCAGCACCCCATCGCAGCGCTATAGCTTACAGCAACGAAGCGCCGTGCAGTGCCCTGCGATGCCCTGCCGGTCAGCTCAGCAGCGCACCGCTAGCTCAGCAGCGCACCGCTAGCTCAGCAGAGCGACGCGCTATGCTTTGCCGTGCTCTGCCATCGCGGTCGTTCGTTATTCATGATATCTAAAACTCCGCGTAAGCTGATATTTCGGTGTTTAGCGCTTTATTCTATACATATCGCGTCAACCATCGTAATATCATACAATATGGGGGAGGGAATGTAATCTCTATGCAAAGACCCTGTTTATTTTATTCATTTGTCAGCCGGCCGCCCCGGTGGTCTATTAATAATAGTGGTTTTACCCTCGAAAATTACTAACGTTTGGTTGTCCTTGAGTTCGACACCCACCACGATGAGATTTGACTTTATTTGCAAAAATGCAAAAAAAAAACAGGCATCAATCAACTGCTGAGAGCGCCTAGCAGCGTGGGTTGGTTCGACGCGAGTCGACGACGGAAGAAAATGCTGGATTCTCCTGGCGGTAAAAATGAAAGCACGTGCCGAAGTGGGGAGGGAGGAGGAGGGCCCGCTATTGACCCCGGATCTGAGTTACTACTGGGAGGGAGCGCGAGAGTGGTGCGGGGATAATAAATGGGATGAAGAAAAAAAATGTTGCAAAGGTATATTATTATTACTACCAGTAAATAATAAGTCAGTCTCTAGGAAATACGCACGGCACTATCAGCAGTCGTCATGGTAGAGACACTCCGGGTATTATGCATTGAGGGGACGCGTCCAATTTCGACAACGTGAAAGCCCCCACGAAGAAAAGACAGCAGACACACATATCCCGCCTTCCCGAGAAAAAACAGAGAAGAAGCGCTACGCCAACCTCCCGCACGAGCAAAGCCACCCCCGCACCAATCTTAGACAACGCCGCCTCAACGAGAGATCGCCCTCCTCTTCTACGTTTTCCTCATCGCCCGCGACCACGCCGACCAATCAATGCGACAGCCTTCATGTACCAAACAAAGCAATCTTCTTCCAAAACCTCGCCGGCTGACATGTCCTCATGTCGACGTTTGATGCAAACCGACTTTGCATCCTGCCGACTTCGAACCTCCATTGCCACGGGGACGGCAGTGCAGTCTCTTCATTAATGCCAAGGCCTCTTTTGTTTCGCCTAGAGGCGACGCAGGTTCTCAGAAATACTCTTTTCGGTATTTTTGTTTGATAGACGCCAACTTTTACTTGACGGCGCATTTAATAGTTTGTTTCGCCTATCCTTGCCTTCTTTATTGTATAATATTACGTTTTTTCTTTTGTCAAAGCATGACTTTCAGAATCCCATGTTCGTATGAAACTCTTGGCATTACTTTAAAGTTCAATGCATGCCAAATCGGACAGCTACACCTTAAGTGGTCGAAGTGCTGCCCTGCCCTACCCGAAGCATGGGCGCCGGCGAATGCCGGCGCCCATGCGGAGCCCTTGTGCATAACTAAGATGACGTGCGATCGCTCTCGCTTAAGCGGGACAACTATCCCCACTCTCAAAACAGCACACTTCACAGCTCTCGTCAAATCTGCGTGGCCTGTGGACATGTTACACGTTGGAAAGCTTGACGCAGCGAAATGCCTTTCCATCCGCGCACACCTATCCCCGGCACGACCTTCAGCATGCGAGAAGAGTTAAGGCTGCTCAAACACAGAAGAAGGTGGTCACCCCAAAGAACACTTGCTATCCAGGCTTCGTCGAAAACTGCGTCTATCAAACTTTCCGAAGATTTCTGCTGAAGGGAGAGAGATCAACAAATATCAAATAGACACGTGTTATAATTCGTACGGCACGTATGATATGTACAGCAGTAGCAGCTGTGATGGACCTACGCATGCACTGTCAACGTTGCTACGTACGGCATGTCCCACGTGCAGTATCTGCAGCAGCACCTCAGTCAGGGAGAGCTACGTATAACAGTATGTAGTCTATGGCACCGAACTGCACAGAACGTATGACATGTACGTACAGCAGCAGTAGAAGCAGTAGCAGCTGAGATGGAGCTGCGCATGAGATGTCAACGTTGCTTCAATACGTGCGATATGTCGTATCTTCATCAACAGCTGCTGCTGTGTTATCGTTCTTCACAGCTACGCTGTGGGCCGTCGCACGTGTCCGTTTTTCATTATCCGGTAATAAACGGACTCTGCAAGGGGTGTTCTGTTTCACAACATTGCGCGAACGCTGCGCGAACACATCACACTTGTCGCCTTCAGCCTTTCACCTCTCTGTCGAAAATCGTTACGGTTACTAGCGTAATTTCTGGGTCCCAAACCTCGAACGTTTCCGCCAACCAGCGTGCGTGTACGTGTTCCCGACCTTTTGCTCTTTGTCTCTCCGCGTGGTGTTCAAGAACTGGATTTTTTTTTTTTTTTTTTTACCCTCCGGCGGATGGGGAAAAATAAAGCTTTAGCTCACCACACTTCCACGTATTTTCATACGCGTCGTGTGTCGATTTAACTCAGTTGCTTTCGCAGCCCAACGCTAGCTGGCGCACCCTTCGGGTCCCATTGTAGGTATAGCGTACTGGAGGTTTTCAGCCTGGACTTTGGGCCTTCAGTACTCAAGATTTTCCAACGTGAAATTTCGGTATTCCCTTCTTATGCAGAGCTTTTTCCTCCGTGTCTTTGCTTTCGTTCTCAGGTTTTCGCCGTCGCCGTAATAAATTGATCTCATGAGAGGAATGCTTCGTTCTACACGCTGTACGGGTTATCTCAGCAAACAACAGGCCAGTCGATGACTGTTTTTCGCAGCGCATTTGTTTACATGTTCTGTAATTTCTCCGCGTCTTCGCCAGTAATATTTGTACGAAACAGGGGGTGGCACTTGCACTGCCCGCACGTACGTGTTCCCGACCTCTTTCTGTCTCTACGCGTTGTTGTTGAGTATCCAGACATTTTGGCGTATACTTTGGGCCTGCAGTATTCAAGACCTCCCAGCGCCAACTTTGAGGATTACAAGCTCGTAGCTTCTCGTGCTTTCCATCACGGAAGCAGATATGGTCTGACTTCCGTCATGGGTTTTGCATTTTTCGTGTAATTTGTATCATCAGGGGATTGGGCTGACCGCTCTAATTTGACGTAGTGTTTTTTTTCCAGCAGTTGTGGTAGGATCTTCCACTTTTTACCAGTAAACAACGGAATTAGTCTCCCACCGTTCACGCTCTCGGCGCATGCCATGCCGTCCGAGTCTTCCTCCGGATTCAGCTCAAATCTGCCTGACATTTTCTCCCATTATTAGATCTTTTCTTACATACACTACGTTTCATCTACAAGGTTCACGTTATTTCTTCAACCGCGGTTTGTCCATTTTCTTCCGGTATATTTTTCCCTCCACAGCACCACAGTTTTCCCTACTTACACAACGCCCTTATGTTTTGTTTTGTTTCGTCGTTCCAATTCCTCCATGAAGTGCATCAACACCTACCTTCATCTTACGCCTGACTCCCCACAAAACCCACCAATTTCGATGGCATATGCTTCAAATACATGTAGCACCTCAACCTCTTGGTACACGGTCCGCCGCCTTCCCCTTCTCTTCGTCACCTCTTTTATGCACAACTATTTTATGGAGAACCGCCGGATTCTTAAATACGGGTGTATTGTACGTGCCCAGTCCATATGGTGATGATAGAACGTGGAAGTGTGGTGAGCTTAGGCTTCATTTTTCCCCATCCGCCGGAGGATGAAAAAAAATATCAAAAAAAGATAGAAGGTAGAACAGCTTTCGCTAAGATCTCGCGCAGCCAGAAAATTGTAATGGTCGTCAACGTGGCACGTTGGTGAATGGTGGACGCTAGTATAAAACTCAAGAACCGTCAGCAGCTGCCAGCAGCAACAACAACAGCAACAGCCGACAGCAGCCAGCAGTATTAACAAGCAACTGGAGACATTGCCAGCAGCCAACCAGCCAACGGTCAGCCGCACCAACAGCAGACATAGAACAGCCAGGAGTACGCACCATCAGCGTGAGTTCCAGAATCAGCCAGCTAAAGGCAGCGGGGACATCAACACCCAGCGCCAGCCGGCATTGGTCATAAGGCATCAGACGACAGCAAGACCAGGAGCAATCGGCAGCACCTACAATAACAGAAGCAGCAGCAGCTAGGTTCGTGTGTTTGGAAAATTGCTGGGGGTTCCATACAGAATCTGTTTTCACGTGCGGGTTTACCACACACTGTTGGACAGGAAGGTATGATTCACAGTCCCCGCCCTGGTCATTCGTTCGTCCGCAACAGGGCCCGAAGACGAATCCAAGTGTATGTCGTTCAAATTTCGGTTGCTCGCGATGCTCTGGATCGCTGCCCAGCAATGCTAAGGTCCGAAACCAACAGCATCCACAAACATCCGGGCTCATTTTGTTTTCAGCACTTGACTTGTAGTGCTGAAGGATATAGATGTGCACGGTAGGTGGTGAAAATAAATTTGTTTATCCTGCGAGTCGTTCGGATCTACTGACATGAGAAGCTCAACATCTCACCCCGAAACATTACTTCGACGGCAAATCGTTCTCGAAATCCGACCAGGACTGCTACGCGCTGGTCCTCTGACAAATGTGCTCAAACTTTTTCAGACCGAAATGTAGTTGTTTACTCGAGGAGCTCGACCGGCCAGTCACGTTTGACCCACGAAGTGGAACCCTTATATCCTACGTAATTGGAGGCCTTCATTGTTTTCCGTGTTCTAGAGGGACGAAATAGGCTAAATATTTTCCCCTACCAAAGCACGCATCATTTTTTACAGTGCAACGTCCTGCACCTTTTTGATACGAGCTCGGATTCTGATATATACAGAGGATGATACCGGGCGGAAGAATCACAGACTAGAAAGTATTGTGTTACATCTGGTTCGATTGCTAGGCAATGCACGAATTGGTGCGCATCGAACCCCCATCCACCCCGAGGCAACTCTCACTTTATAACGTTGTTTCGCGGGTATCGACGAACAAGCACACAACAGCGAAGCAACCCAAGCACAGCAACGAGTTATCCCTTACGCACCCTTTCTTACCTTGTGGGGATGCATTGTAAGTCCGCGTTGCCAGACAGAAGCCTGAGAAGCGAAAGGTTTACACAATTAGGGAAGATGCGTCAGAGCTAGATGAAACTTGCCGCTATAAGCTCAGTTCTGATGCACATGGCAAGCGGACGCGGACAGGATGGCGGGTATTAGACAGCAATGGTTATTGCATCTGAGACTGACGTTCTGTGCGGAACAACAAAGTTTGGTGATGAGCCCGCCTACGGTATGGTAGTGTTGTACCCTGATTTTCACCATCGACGTAACTAAATTTTCGCCTGACTTTCACCTTTGAGGCAAGCATAGTTGAGTGAGTGGCTCTGTCTTTTATGGTCGAACCTCAAAACGACCTGTTGGCGAAGCGTCGCAAAACGTTCCACGGCAGTGCGTGTGGCGAACCTAACGAACACAAGGAGGCGTAGCACTTGCGAGAAACATTGAAGCCACTCGTACGAGGGGCTCCAAGAGGTTGAGAAAATGAGGAAAAGCGCCTCTGTCGCAGCGTTGGCTAGACCGCATGGTGATGTTGACAGTGTAGGAGACCAGGTCTTCCGCTCTGTTACAGGTCAACCGGGAACGCGTGGAACGGCTCGAAAATAACAAGTTTTTCCCTGCCAACACGCTTTCAACTGCAGTACATCCGCTTTCAGTCTTGCACAAGGTACGGAAGCCATTCTGCGGTTTATTTGCATCTCATGGTTGCCGATTATATTGCCTCGAAGAGCTCCGGGCCTCGCCCTTACTCGACGTTAACTACAAGTCGACATCGGGAGAATATCCCATGGATAGGATGTACAACACTAAACATTGGAAACAAGAACAGGATGTCAAAGGTACGGGACAGCTCCTGTGTTGAGAACCTCGTCTTACAGAAACCAATCCGTCCCACCAATGCAACCGTTACCGTAGCTCGAATCTGCAAGGGGTACTCACAGAAACCGCAGTGATGTTCCATCACCCAAAGGCTCGAAGACACCGTCAGGCAGGGTAGTTAGGGCGTTGTTGCGAAGGTCCCTGATGAGTGTCGAGGCGGTAAAGGGGCTCCCGTTACTAGAAGCGGGTATAAACCATTTGTGCATCGTGTCTGCGGCGGACACTGTTGTTTACAGTAGTGGTATGTCGAATTTGCCTGCCGGTATGTGGCAATCGAAAATACCCAAGCACGATCATAGCGGCACGCGGCAGTATATCACTCACTGCCGCTGCTGGTTGTCCCCAACTGTGCCAAGCAATTTCAACAATCGCTTTGACTGGCAAACCCGCACTCTCTCAAGAACGACCATCATTGTATGTTTCAATTGGGTTGAACTGAACCCAATCTAGTCCCTTCAAGACATGAAATAATACCAAAGGGGGACCATGTCCAACGCCGCTGACGAAGCCTGCATCCGAAACGCTAAGGCGAGTAAGGTACAAGGTAACTACGTACGACAAGGGCAGAGCATGACGATATATCCGTATTGCTACGCACTCTTCATGAACGGTTGTTGAGATAGCTGTTTGTGATTAAAGTACGTTGGCCGCAAAACATTCAATCGAGTTAGAGCGCCTACAACCCCTGACGAGCTGCGCCGACCTGGGGCGTGCTTTAGGCAGGAAGCCGGAAACAGCGAGGGAGGGGGGGCAAATAGTTGTTCCCATGGGGTTTAAGACGCCCGAGCGGCGGCCTCTCAACTTCCGTCAAAAGATGACTCGATTTCGTTTTCGACGGCACGGCATGGAAAGTAAATTCATGGTGGGCCGTACTGGTAGACAAAGTGCACAACAGTACAGGGCCGCCCAAAAGTGGCAGACAATCGCACAAAGACAACTTAGCGTTTCTTATTACCCACAAACAATTTTACAAACGAGCCCTTTTTTCTTTTTGATTTCCAGGTACACGTGCTCGCACGATGTTAAATTACGAAACATCCCAGCATTATTTGCACACACATAATTGGAATTAAGGAAAAATAGAGGAATTTGGGTTTAGTATGTCCAGCACTAACAAAACGGTGGAAAACGACGACAAACTTTGCTTCGGTAGGAATGGCTGTACACGTCAATGTAAGATGACTGTTCAAAACGTGAACGTGTCACCGTAACCGTGGCCCAAGCCTGTTCGCTCCTGCAGCTTTGGGGGATATTGGTCACATCCGATCCACAAACTGTATTTATTTCCCATCTTGGCAAAGAAATGCGCCTTGAGGTGCCGCTACAGGATAAGGTCTTGTGATACAGCGTACTTCAATCCTGATTTTACTTCAAAGTGAAGGTATGCCAAGAGCATTCCTATCCATGACAGCGGTTGGGTCAGTGCGTGACCACGAGAGCCGGAGAGCATAGATGTTAACGCCCGCGCTCACGGCCAAACTAGCGGCAGGCCGCTTTGGCGTTCATCACCCACTCTACCGTTTTTCTTTCGCGGGTAATTTAGCTAATTTAAATAAAAAACTAACTGCACGCACGGGTCAACTCTGAATGAAAGTACTGCATGAGCCAGTGGCCCCTCGACAGTGCCGGTATGTGAAAGCCGGTAATGAAGGCTCTATAGCGGCAACCGGCACTACCTTATATATGGTGCCGCTACTGGTTGCTCCCATGCTTGCCCAACAATTTTACGAGTGCTATAGCGGACACCTAGCAATACTCAACAGGCGCTATTGGGGGGACCACTTATATACACTACCACCCGCAGTGTCAACATTTCGGAATGCCTTTACTGTAGGTGAAGTCTAGCCCAACGACATCCTGCCATCGACCACACGACCGAGAGATCACGCGAACAAATATTCTGGAACCATGGCATATTTTCCAACATACAGGTCACATCGGCATATCAATGACCCGTATAACTACCGCCCCTCCGTCTATAGTCTATAGGCACGGTAAAAAAAAAAGTCGACGCGTTCTGTGATAGGAGGCGTTCTTTTCGACCAACATCATTTGCAGAATGACGGGGGCTCCTGAGCCCAAAATCGTCGGGATGTCGCTACTACTGTTGCCGTAAAACATGACTGGTATGGGTACCTAGGCCATCGGTTTCTACATCGGGCTGCACTTTTGTCCTTCTCCACACCAGGCCTTGGGTGGGGAACAGACCTCCTCGTGTGAGGAGCCTCGTAAATAAAGGGCGTGGCTTGCGCCGTGAGGGGAAGACGACCATAATACTCACACCCATTCCACAGATACCAGTCCTTCAAAAATGTCCACGTCCAACGCGGACAGCATGCCGTCTTGCATATACCTGATAAATGACAGAATCGGAAGCGAAACTCGACAATCAGATTTGGGAGCACGGGGTTACGTGCGCCTGTGCACAACTCACGGCGTCTTTTATGAGAGGTGATATGTTCCGTGGTTGGTGCGACACTCGGTCATACCAGCGTCTTGCACCGTCTGTCCAACGGACGCCTTTCAGGCACCATAATATCAAAATAATACAACATTCGCCAACAAGTGAGAATTGCAGGCATAGCATACCACTTCAAACAAGGTCCACACGATGCCAATCGCGAATGTTATAAGCGATGCTGCCTATTGCCCGGGTGCATACGTGTCTCCTCTGCCATCGAGAGCGTACAAAGTTGAAATTCGGCCTGTCACACCGATCCTTTCGATCCAGTGGACCCCGTGGAAACAAGGCACAAACTGCGGCGTAGAGTGATTATACGCGTGTCACGGTGAACATTGCAAATGTATTTGTGGCTTTTCGTGGAAGTTATGAAGCGCCTCAAGTCAGGAGCCCCGGAAACGATTGTTTCGTCTTTCAGCGTGGCATGGATCGCTGCCACAAAGGATTACGGCCGGACTATGAACGCAATCATTACAACGAAGACAAACGAATATCTCCTTGACTGTGGGGTAATACTGGTGCATCAGTGATATCTCAGTTGCAACACCAGGCGACATAAAATTGGTAAGGTGGCCGCACTATTATCGACATGGGATAATTTCTCCCAGTGTATGATTTACGAACGAGATCATCGCCCGTTCAAGCGGAGCCACAACGTCAGCGACCCATTGGTTTGCCGGCATGTGTCCTAGTCTTTGCATGATCGCTCGCTGCGAAAATTGCTCGCGAAACGTCGAAGGACAATTGGAAAATCTCCTTCCCAGAATGTTGCTCACAGTTCTTGCAGGTTCCCCATATTTGCAAAAAGGCCGGAGGGGAGGGTCGTGAGCTCGAGGCTGTGCATATGCCTGATCAAGCACGACCACACACGCGACGGCAAGACGACAAATGCAGTGCAAGGGGGCGCAATGAGTACTGACGCAAATTTTAAATGGTACTCGCGGTGCTCTAACTATGGTGTGGATCAACTGTAGCCGGGCAAATCATGCTGTCTTTGTGCCGGCACTACGTTCCACGTGTCTTTAGGTGGACATCGCAAGCGTCTAATACATGAGGGGGGGTCCATGTGCGAAATGTAGTAGAGAAGGGCATCAAAGGCGGGGCGAAACCCTAAGTAGAGGATATCGCGGGTTATTTCAGCTACTACCACTACTACCGTAGTAGTTCGAAACATTTGATTCGTTGGTTTACCTCAAGCCGAACTAGTTCCAGATCAACGACAGGAGGGTGTCAAAACTCAGCGATATGCAGTGCTTTCCAGATTCTACGAGCAGCATGGACATACAAAATATTGTAAATAGTCACGATGACCAGTTAAAAACCGCTTGTCGGCTACTTCCTTTGGCGGGCCTGTCTCTATCACCTGCCCTGGTGTCCATCGCTATTTGCGAAAAACGTGTACACCACAATGAACTACTTCAAGTATAAGCGACAACAACCTAGTGAATGTTAATGGGCTACGTTGTGGAAAAATGGTGCGTACTTCGGCGAGTAGCCACTATCGTTATCTGGCGGTGATACCGTATACAAAACATCATCGAACTTGGTCGGTACTAGAAAAAGTAGATTACTTAATATTTTCATATATCGGTATACGGGTACCAGTGCTGTTATCGAACGGTTTGCGACTTGGCAAAAACATAAAATGTGATAACGGCGCAGAATCCGGCATCGCGAATGTAGTCACGACGTTTGAGTTGGTTGAATTATTTGCACCCTTTACGTCTAAAACGTTAAAGAAGAAACCAGTGGCTCTGCCGAACTCGATCGCTTCAGCCGTGGAACACCTGCAATAACTGCGATCAATGATTCTTGGGAAACTTACATACGGATGGTGCTTGTCAAATCGTCGAATATGCCTGTGGGAAGCGTCGTTATCGGGTTGTCTCCTAGCGTCCTGGAACGGCAGCAGCACCAAGGGAGCGACAACAACAAGCGTGTAACGGGGAAATGGTCGCTTTCAACATGAGTGGATCTCGCCGTGATCGCTGTTTAAGTGGGTCATCTGAAAGTGGAAAACCTATGTCATCCTAATGCCGGCAGTAGTTTCGGTATGTCGTTTATTGGCGATCGTAAGTAGGGCCTGCATTTTGGAGGCGTGTACATGTACGGGGTGTAGCAGGTGAGAGGATCAACAGTTGGCCGAGCCTCCGCATAGGACCTGTCCGTGGACCATATATCAGCTTGATGTGGCTGCCAACAAATTATATGTCTGTTTACTTAAACCAAAAAAGGTCGGATCTACGACGACAGGATATTTCAACACGTTAACGCATTGAGAGCTTTAGTTGCTTTGACCAGTCTGGACACCGACGATACCTAAAGATTCATGAAGGAGTGATATATTGTCGGACCGTGTCTCTAGCTTGTGCATGGTTCACCTAGTAATTGAAAAGGTGCGCTCTTCTCCATTATTGCAAGTTAAAGGCGCGTACGCCACGATGTACAATACCAGGTACGTACGCATTCTACGCGCCGTGCACAACGGGTGCGATTTCGGACGTCGAGCGACTCTCGCAAACGATGACACCGCATACCATATATCTGCGAACATAAGGAGTCATGAAGGGCGATACCGCTCACCATACACCTTCGGTCTAAGACTGCAGTATTATAGAACTCTCCTCCGCTTGTAGTTTTACTCAGTAAACCAGTGTTATATCGAGAACAACACTTGGCGACCCCGTGAAAACGTGGTGGCGGCTCCAAAACCGACATGATGACAATTTTGCTACCATGTCATTTATGATATATATCACAGCTGGTTCAGGCGGAGCGACAATAGAATACAATAAGTAAGTGAGTTGGCCGTAAGCGGCCATGTGCTCATTAATTGCTCTCCGTGTAGCAATCCGCAACTGCAATCTCGAAACAGTCAAACACCTGCTTCCGAAACTAGTTTTTTGAGATTCTCACAGGTATTCCAGCGCCTCCATACCAGCAAAAGGACCGGAAGGAAGGGTCGTCAGGGCGTTTTGCTCAAGCGCTCTGATTATCAACAACGGCAAACACGAAGGCGCAACGATTAGAACAACGTGTCATGGTGATACTCGCTTCGATAATGATTCGTACTCGGGATCATCGCTCGATCGAGCAGGTCCGCGATAAACCAAGCAACAACTTCGACGTTTGGATGCGGGAGGGAGCACATCATACGTTGAGGGGCTGTGCGCATGTAACGGCTGATCGAAGAGCGGTTGACCACTGGAGGGAAAGCTCCGACCTGGACTTGTTGCGGGGTAGGTCGGGGTTAACGTCGATTGGGGCAAGCAATGGCTCCAATGGTTCGCCCCTAGCTGAAGCCTTGTCAAACGAAGGACCACGGGTTCGCAAATCACACTGCATAGCAGCGATTGCGCCGTGTTACGAGCATTGTGGGCAAAGGCGATTAAAATTGTGGAGTTTAAAAACGGAAGCGTCGCTGTGCGAGAAAAAACTCTTACATGTGCATGTTTAGAAATGAAATTGTGTACACCGTCGCTTATTAATGATTGGCGGTGCACGCGTAACAAGCTACACCACCAGGAAAAAGATTGTTCATATGTAGCGTAGTATCAATTTCTTTCAATGATCGCGTTGGAGGGATTTTTTGTTGGGGACCCAATTCACACGATATCTGATGTTTACACTTGGCATTAAAAAACCTACCTCTGACTTAAGAATATGCAACTGAAATAAATTGACACACGAAGTGTACGAAAATACGTGAAAGTGTAGTCAGCTTAAACTTTGTGCTTCCTCACTCGCCGGAGGAAGAGGAAAAAAATAAAATACAATTTTATTTCGTCGTTAATTTTTACTGCAGTGGGCACGTAAGTCGTGCGCTTGACCCCGTGTCTCACTCCAAAGGGGCACACACATCGTTGTATATTGACGCCACAAAACCAATGGCATCGCGGGAACAACGCCAAACCGAAATCACACAGGTAGATACTTGCGCGCGCGAGTGGGTACCAAAGTCGCTAAAAACCAACCGTGACCCACGTATCATGGCCTCAATCCACAGCATACACCTTGCTATCGTTCGTGTCTAGTCATGCGCCCGCACTTACAAAGTTCTCACAGAAGATGCCATAGGCTGAAAGGTGGCCGCGTCAAAGCTCGTGATATCGTTCCCCGACAATAGTCTGGTCCGAGAAAGCAACGTGGCGGAACAAAAGAATACGAAGTATAAAGCAACGGGCACCGCGAACGAAAAGTGTTTAAAAGTCCATGACATGAGTACTGGTACACTTTCTACGAAAGAGCTGAATTCACCAACTTCTGCGTTGGACAACAACTGAAATTGCAACTCGGATGATGACCCCGACAAAAAAATCACCCAAAAAAAATTATTGTGACATTTGGACGATTTCGGGCACATCTTCATTTACATCCTCGGTTCAAGGGCCCCATCCGGCAGAAGTCATTTGTCCCTAAATTGACACCCCAACCGTGGGATGCATTGTGGCGTACATCTACCTATACTTCAAGGCGATTAGTTTTCTCAAAAGAATATAGAGGTTGCTTGGTTTGTCGCAGTCACTGCAAGATGATCCAGTGAACACGCGGAGAGCCAGCGTATCGGAACAGGGCGTATGGGCCTGAAAAGTACACCCACAATAATATTAGGTTGGACATCCCCGTGAACAGATCCGAAGGTAGTCTAGTCAGCTGGTTGTTGGCCATGTACCTGTACAACCGCAGGTTAACGACGGAAAACACCAAATGGGCAGTAGCAACTCCCGGTTAAAAGAAAACACGAGCGGGTTTGTTAGGAGGGGGCGTCGCTGTGGAAATCTTGCATACAAAGGGTAACGGTTGGGAGCTGCCACGATTTCAGTGGGGGGGGAGGGGGGTGCCACGATGTGTACAGCTGAATATAACCCACTCCTGCGAGGGGTAATCTATCTCGTTTTACCAGGGACATTTGAAAACATAGAGCTGGCACAGTGCAAGAGGCCATGGTTGTTGAGCGCTATACGTAGACGACTAAGAAACATATTTGACATAATGTAGGCCGCCGCTGTGTGATGGATTGTGGAATATTCCGGGTGAACGCTCTCAGAGTTGGCCGGCGATCTACGTGATTATCTTGGCAGACTGTTTATCCCAGACCGCAAAATCCGCACTGCGTTTCTTACTGTTCTTGTGCTGTGCTCGAGTCGAGGTAGACTATGGACACCTGAATGAGGCATCATCGGGAACTACAATGATAAAACTGCCGACCTAACACCTCCCTTCCGGCTTCACGTCGGGGTTTTCTACACTCTCGACGCCGACCGGCTAAGCGTGAGCTGTCATTGCTTGGACTTTTATTCGTCGAACGGTGCATGGTGCAGTAGAGTAGCGCGGTTTTTTCTCAAAACGTGTTCACAATGATTGCCACCACTAAAGGAATCACCGCAACGACGTTGACGTATCGCGAAATGTCTAGTTTTAATACATTGGCCTCGGGATTGCGATTCTCCGAGCCAGGGTTTGTGTGAGATACGGAGTAAATAATCAAGAATCAGGAACTCTCAGGATAACACTGGTGCACCTCTCCAGGTACTATCAGCTGCACCCGTCGCACCCCTACTTCTGTTAGCATACCGTGTCGGGAATACATCTTCGTGAGCATTGACGTAGCGGGGTATTTGACAACTGGCGCGCTTTTACCTATTCCCACATTGGACAGATCACGATCTAGTTCGTGAAAAACAAGAGTTTTTCACATGTCAGGTCAAACCTCGCGGGTCGCGTCGGGCCGAGTCGGGTCAGCTGACACAGCGTTATCAGCGTTAATTTTGGGACGAATCGACCCGCCCCGTTCCGACCTGACCCGACCCGACCGGACCCGACCCGAGAGAACATCGAGACGTCTTGATCCGACGCGACCTGACCCGTGATATTTGAAGACCTTCTGACTTGACCCGATCTGACCCGCGATTTTTTTCAAAAACCTGTTGACCCGACCCGAACCAACCCGACCCTCTACACTGCGAGCGACCGGTGGGGTGCAGGTTTCATGCGGGTCGGGTCGACTGGATCCATAATGTGTCTCACGGGTCAAAGTCAACACAGTTCGGGTCAAACATGTCTAGATATGTACCTTCGCGGGTTGGTTGGTCCTTGGTTCCTCGTACGTTTCCCAGGGTGCAGTGCTCTCCGGTTGTTTTACCGACATTGTTTGCAGCGTCATTCTGGGACCCGTGTGGGCGCAACAAACGAGAAAGAGACCGCAACCAACGCATGAGACATTGGCCACGCCCGTAGCGCTAGAGGACCGGGGGTCTACCCGACGAGGGACCCCACGAGCGAGCTAGTTATCTACGCAGTCTCCGACCCTGGCAAGCAGCCGGGCTGGGCCCCCTCCGGCAGCAAGCCCAAAACTGGGGCGGTGGATCTGTCAGCAGGGCCCGCGATCCGCGAGGATGCGTTGTCTGCTGCAAGTGCTGCTGCTGCTGCTGCTGCTGTGCTGCAGCTGCTGCTGCTGCACTGCTGCTGCTCCTTCGACGACGACTGCACTCGTTGTTCTACGTTTGTTCACATTCCGTACTGATATGATGCTTCTCGAGCTACGTAGCTACTGTACATTTCTACCATCGGTTTCCGGCCCCAGCAAGCAACCTAGCTGTGCTCTTTCCAGCTGCAAGCCCACAAACGAGGTGGTGGGTCTGTCATTTGGGCCTGCGATCCGCGAGGATTCGGGGTCTGCTGCATGTGTTTGCTGCTGCCAGCGCTGCTGTTGCTACTGCTGCTGCTGCTGCTTCAACGACGACCGCCCTTGCCTTTTACGTTTGGTCACAGTTCGTACTGGTAGTATGAAAAATATAGACTATAGACTAGTCATTTTTTAATACCTGCTACAGCTTCTTCCTGCACGGATTTCGCGTCACACTTTATGTCTTGGTACGAGCAGCTTGTGTCTGGTGATTGTTCTACATGCTGTAATCTAATGACTTATGATCGGAGCATTTGCACGAGAGGCGCAGGAAGCGGTAAGTGTTGTAATGCTTACGGATCCGGGGTTCAACCCGCGGGGCGCCCGCACCGCAACTGCCCTAAGCTTCAGATTTGAAGAAGGCAGATGCCAGATCCGCGGGTTAAACACGCAGGTCAGCCAAAAACAACTCACAGGGTCAAGATGGCTTCACCCGTGAGTGACCGATATCTCGCGAGTTATGATCCGACCAGACGCGCGAGATTTTCAAACCTCTTGACCCGACCCGACCCGAACCGTGAGAGATGTAAGCCTATTGACACGACCCGACCTGACCCGCGAGATGTTGAAATCACTTGACCCGATCCGACCCTATCCGAGAGATTTTAAACGTAGTGAGCCGACCCGACACGACACGCAAGATTTTGAAACCCTCCAGACCCGTGAAAAACCCTGTAAAAACCGCCTCCGTACGCCTTTCTGAGATATGTTGTATGCTGAGCAGAGTTTGTGTCGTACATATGTCAAAACACAGAAACGTCAGGTAAGCCGTGCATATCTGACCGCGCTTGTCTGCAATATGATGTAGATAATGCAGGCCCTGAAAAAGCTTGCGAGATTACGCGTTTCGCGCCAAACGTTTCTCACTGGTTGAAGTATAGTCTACAACTAGACTAGGTGAGCGCAAACATTGTACGCGTCAAATTGATTTATGAATATCGCAGGAAAATGGTGAAGGGGTTGCACGAACTGATGTCTTCGATCGTATTCTTTGGGTGAGATGCCGAGTTCTCAATGCTAGGAGCTCAGGATCGTCTGCTACACCCATAAGGTGCAATGACTCCAACGCAGGTCATTAATAAGCTTGGGGATGCCGTAAACTACAAATTTCGAAGCCCCCAATTGGACCAGCATGCACTAGCTAAGGTACCTACCAGGCTTGGCAGTACCTTTGCTACGTTCGTGATTTGACTCAAAAGGTAGCGGAAAGTCATCAAATTGCAAGGCGAAGAGCAGAGAGGACATGCAGGACAGCGAGAGCGGGGAAACTGGAAGGGAGACCGTGCGCAAGATGAATGAGGCTGCCTTCATCACTGATGGCTTGGGCTCTTGGACTGTGCCTCTGGATTTGCCTACGTATCACGCAGTTCGCTACTGCGTTTGCAGGGTTTGTTACCGTCGTGCGTCGAGCTTTTTACATGGTTTTCCATTTGTTTTTTTGTAGTATCTTCCCGCAGTAGTACAACGGCCGTGTGATCAAGAATTCGAGCAATGGGGATGCCCAATATTCTTCCGGCGTATGTGGTGCTACGTAAGGTACCCTTCCAGTAGAGAGCCTACGAAACATCGAACACCGTCGACGCGATAGTTAGGACACGTATTATTGTTTGGAATAACCTATGTCATAAGCTGGTATCGCACAGTTCAAACCGTGGGTATTGAGTGTTTTAAACGTCCGTGTCCTGATTTGCGTGCTGCAGTGCGCATTCGTCCGCACACTGGTGCGTATCATCGTACCCTATGAAAGCACATTCTCGTTTCCCCTTCTTCCTTCTCCCACCGAGTTATCCATAAAACACGACCCAAACTCAAACAATGGTTTAGCTCCTTAGTGGATCTTAATCGCTTATCACCGGTCTTCTGCAGGGCGCCGGTAGCGGAGCCACCGCCGGCGGCCCTCCGTACCCCACATGGAGAGGGCGGGCGCCGTGCCTTTGTCGCAACCGCCTCCAGCGGAGCCTTCGTCGATACAGTGCAGTGGTGTGGTCCAGTGTATTGGCCGCTAACACTACCAGTATATACAGTCCTGACTGGAGCTACCAGAGCTCAGCCTTACCACCATCATGTTGCGAGATTCGGTCCGTCGCTGGTGTGTACCAGTGGTGAATTTCATAACCGCGTACCAGATAAATGCCGAAAAATGATGTCGGTAGGTGCTCGCAGGCCATCTGAAGAGGGTTCCTCGCCAGAGCGATAGCGGCGATGGATTTTTTCACCGGGGTGGACATTCAGTTGTGGACGCCTGCTACGATAAAGGTGCACCGCTTTCATTCTGAGGTTCCTCAATTTGGCAGCTAAAAATCTCCCCCAAAAAGTAGTTTAGAGGAAACCAAATCGCTACCGGATGTAACAATCCACGGCCTAGGTTATAGAACGAGAATCAGGCAAAGAAGAGGCTTATTTTTTTCCAGCGATTTTTGGTCAAGGGGCCACGTCATTCAGACAATATTTCAGACCAAATGTGTTACTTTTAGCGTAGCACGTTTATGAGTTTAGCGCTACTGAAAAAAACATTGGGTGAGGAAGAGGGTAGGTATATCGCCAAGGTGATGGCGATACTTGTGACCGCCCTCCGAAAAATTGGAGTCTTACAGACTTCCAATGGTGCTGCGTCCGACCGTGTCGAAACACGTCGCGACGTCGTCGAGGTCAGTGTCCGTGATACCGCAGAAGGAAAGGATCCTGCACGCAAGTCAAGCGAAACGTAGAGAGGAGAAGGGGCGAGCCGTTTATGGAGTCTCTGTTGCAGCACTTGTCCGATATGTGATGTACTCGTCCCATTGAATACAGATATAACAGGATTTTCTGCAGCAAGCTGCTCATCCCCGGTACTGATGGGCAGTTTGTAAGCCGCGACAACTCTCCACGTTCGGCCAGATGGTGGAAACTGACGGTCGTAACAGTTTCACGGTCATGGCACTGTACGAGCTGGGCCAGCCAAGAGCACATTTATTACTCGTCTGGTGGTTGGTCGCCGGTTTGGAACTATCACGACTTAAAACTAATATTGTATGTTCCTGAGTCTTGACCGCATTTTTCCGAGTTTCTTTTTTTGAAATCCCGGTCGGTCTGATTTAAACACATACTTCGAAGCATATGTAGGAAAATATGTAATACCATGCATTCGGTAGCCGAGATACAAAATATGTCGATATTTGTTTCCATCAGGTCCAGGAAAGTCCCCACCCCCTGAATAGCGGACTTCGCTCTGAACCGGTGTACGCCCCTTCCCCAAGAAAAAACGAAACGACCAATATCCTTCCCATCGATTAATTTTTCATTCATCAAGAGATATGGCATGCGAACGATGGCCTGTACACAAAGTTAAGAAACTACGAGTGAAAGGCACAAAACGTGCACTTCTCACAATAGGCAATCTTGTGTTTTCACGCCTATTTTACGGGGAAGACAATGAGAGCTCCAATTGCACCATGTGCTTGCCCAACATTAAACAAACAGACGAGAAAATGCGAGATTAATCAACCGCAGTAACAAGTTGGTTTTGGCCACCCCAGCACGCGGATAGATTTCCTGGGACCTTAGTCTATACGATAGGCTCTCAAGGCTGCGCCAGTAGTCTATGAACGATACACGCCCCACCCAATAACGGACTGGCAGAATACCCGGACACGGAACGCGATGGGCAATACCCACAGTCAACGATGCGCAATGCCATCGATTGCCATCGAAATAGTACAGTGTCAAAACTTATGTTCGAAAACATGATAAGTTGTACTGTTCTCCTCCAAACCGATCTCGGTCAGCTATGTAGTACGAAATATTGGATCAAATTAATATATACCACATCATTATCTCACACACAAGCGTGCTTTAGTGCTCTTAAGTGTACAGTTTAGTGAACAAGTTAAGACAGCCCCATACAACCTCTGCCTGTGAATGGTGTGCAAAGTCTGGCTAAGGGTTAGCACACATTTCATTCAACTGGTCTCGGCCCGTTCCCCAATCATTCCTGGCGTGGGGAAAGCTAAATATTTCACTCACAAAACGCCGCTCCCAGCCAAGCATCTCGATTCAAGGCAGGCGTTGATACCTATGTAGATCGACGACAGAGAAACAGACGCCGGCCATGCGGACGTATAGGGCGAGACGTGCTTCGTCAGTGACTGCTGTTCATGTCGTGCTCTAAGCGCTCAACGGCAAACTTCTGACTGGACGTTCGGTCAGACAAACGTATGCCCAGAGTACACACGAGTCATTCTACAGGAGGAGGGGTTAACGTTTCGGGCGAACGTTTTTTATATAACCGGTTGATAACCACAAGTGAGTGTGGGGCTATCGGTCAGTATGACAAGTTTACAAGCACATGTCTCAGGCCTAGCAGATAAAGAAAAGCTTGTCGGATTGCGCGAACGAATAGATCGTTGAAGTCGTGTTTCCGGTGAAGTGCTGAGTTACTCATTTTAGGATATCAGAAACTTCTTAGAATCTGCTGCACACCTAGCGTAGAATGACCCACACCACGGATCTCTTAGGCCTGACAGTGTTGTGTTGAGCACATGGATAGCCTGCAACATCTGGATAGGGAAAATATGATCAACCCCACAAGAAAGTTAGACTAAACAATAAGGGGAACTAAGACATTCAACAGATGAAGCAGAATACTGAAGTTAGTGCAGGATCAACCCCTCGCGTCAAACATGAACTCCCGTCTTCAACCGATTAATGGATTTCTTCGCCAACGATGGAGATGGGAGACGCCGGACACAAACGTCTAACTGGGATGTACTCTCGTGAATGAGGGTCACTTGAACATCCGATTGCTAAGACCACTCAACCACCACGCAAATTGTGACATTTACGCGCTTTCGTGAAAACCGCAACGAATCGTAACACTTTAAAATGTGGTGAAAATCGACACAAAGAGCTGTTCAAGACAATAGGTAATACAAGTACGTTTACTTCGTCAAAACAATTCTTCTTCCCACAGTGGATCTTCTAAAATAAGTCAGTCCGTGGTCACACAAAGATGCTGGAGCCCTACAATCGGAAGATCTGAAAGCTCAAAATGAATGAAGGCTCAGCCTGGAAACACAAAGGTTTCCCAAAAGAGGCACACAAGAAAAGGAGGCGGACAGCTCGGGCGAAATGCAATCGATGTGCAAAGTGAACCGAAAACATTGGCGCGAATATGTACGCAAATGCGACGAAATTACCTCCGATCCCACAACTTTCAATCTCGAAGATACTGACTACAACAGCGGTTGTTGTCTGTAGTGCTGGCTTGACCGTACGAAACGCACGTTGGTCGTGAACACATGGAGGAAAACGCCTGTTGTCGGGAGTGCCCTCAGAGTGGTGACTTTCAATCTCGAAGATACTTACTACAATAGCGGTTGTTGTCAGTAGTGCTGGCTTGACCGCACGAAACGCACGTTAGTCGTGAACACATGGAGGAACACGCCTGCTGTCGGGAGTGCCCTCAGAGTGGTGACCCGCCGAAGTGCAGTTAAAAAATGTCGAGCCAAACAACAAACCACCGTACACACGAACATCGACGATCGTCACGTCTTCTGAGACTATTTGACAAGGTGGAGTACAGCTACCACGTTCGTGAAAACTGCCGGGGGTCATTCCCCATGAAGGGTGTTTGGTACAACGTTACTAACACTACATTAGCAGGTGATGGAATTTTTCATTCACTGCATACTCGGTGAAATCATCGTGTGTGTGACAAGCGAAATTTGAATTTTTGCTCTGTTTCTAATTCCTAAGATGTCCCGAACAGTGGCTTTCTATAAACAAATCTACGAATTGCGGTAAGCTTCGCGCTCGCTAGGGACGGCCTTAATGCGACAATCATATTTTTCCACACACCTTCCACGACGGTAATGGAGGGAGCCACTAGTAACATGGCTGTGAGCGCCTTGAAAAACCGCGTCATCTCGCAGCTGGTCTCGAAAGAAGCCTGGTATCAGACACGGCAAGCGCGCAAGTTCATATTCATTAGACCCCAAAAGCATCGTACGCCAAAAACGCACACACGCAGCGCATGAACGTAATGTGCGATGTGTGCACACATAACGGAAATGGTCAGAAAGATTGATGATATACATGCCGTTTTGCTTTCCTTCACAGCGAAACCACCTTTGGAGGGCGAGGTGCGTACTGGATCCTTTTGTAGCAATATTGCATGATTGATTCTACGATGGACGCCACCAAAACCAGCGACAGTCTTCAACGTACGTTTCATGGCTGCTCGACACGAGGGAAGATGCTATGAAAACTATAATTAGTACATTTTCTTGTTTGCACAAAGAACTATCTAACGATGACGTATTGGTGGCAAGGAGCACCGTATTCATGAGACACGTCCAGGCGCTGGTTTCAAAACCGGCTATTTGGTTGAAGAAAGGATGGGGGGGCTACCGTACAACGACTCTGCCATGTTTTGCCGCCTCTTTTCTCATACATTAACGTGAAAAAAATGTCAAATTTGGGGCGACAGGAAAGCTCTGTACAGTCTGGAGTGGAAGAATAGCCAAAAAATATCAATAACGAACTAAATATTGTAGACTATATGAATACAGGTTTGCATCATACGAGCTGGGCCCGCCAAGACTCTTTCAATCACGGGGGATCGGACGCGCACCGCTCAATGTTACATAGTAGTTGGACGTGAAACTTTTCAAACATCGTGGTCGTGCACCAACTTACAACTGTCTTTTTTCAAGATTGCGACACAGCTACTCCACAACCGCAGGCAGCAAGTTGGTACAAACAATAGTAGTCCAAGTAGCATATCATGGACCGGTCGCCCCGGTGGCGCATCAAGTTATCCATGAGCATGGTATAGATTTGATTCGTGGGTTCGAGCCCCGCCGAGTGCATACTCGTACAAATTCGTTGGGACTTTTCTTGGGCAAATATTGACTTGCGGAAAGCACCTGATCGTGAGTGAGCAACACTCGATGAGCAATCGACGATTAGTGGGACTGCTGAGCCCTATGCGCGATAAAAATTGAAGGCAAGAACCGGGGAGAGAGAAGGGACGACACCTGTGACCACGTCTTGTCCAGAAGCTGGAAAGTAGAAATAGAGGGACAAAAAAAGGACGAAACTGTTATCTGTCTTGAGGCATCGTCAGCTGGTTGTAGTAGTACTTATCATATAGCACGGCAGCGGCTGCTAACTGTGGTATGAACGAGCACAAATATAATGTCGGATCAGCTAGCTTACATGTATATATATTACTTTAACATGACTTATCCGCTGACACAAGGGCGCACAAAGCAAACTACCCCCAAAACTTTATTTTGAACCTCTTAGGTGACGGGGGGCGAGAGGGGGGGAGGACCCCATCCCCGCCCACACACGCCACTCAATTTCCTACATAATACAACCCTATTCTAAATCATGTGGAAGTAAGGGGGCGGGGGTTGCAACAATCCACATAGCCCCTAATGGCGACGCCATCACGGACTGCAACACTCTGCGTACCGCAGAAGAAACAGAGAAAGAGACAGAGAGTGGTCACGATACGCAATCTCGGTCGGGGCGGGGGGGGGGGGGGCTCTCACCGACCCCCTTTGATAAAACCAATTTGCTAGAACGCGTGTGCGGACAGCGAGCGGACGACTCGCAGTTTGTTTGCTGTTGCGAGAACTACTTCAGCGACAGTTCAGGAATTACGAGGGCAAGGGCATTCTACAAGGAGGCTTTGGCGTAGCATAGAGAGTAAGTTCAGATGAGTGCGGACTATATGGTGGAAATGGGCACAGACGCGTGCTACGATAAAGGTAGCACTTTTCGTCAAAAATGGAACGTTTTCTGAATGATGGGGCTCCTTAACAAAAAATGGTCGGAAACACGCCACATTTGTTTTGCACGCTTCCCGTAACATGTACCTCGGCCAAGGGATTTTTCATCCTGTAGCAGTTTCGGTTCTCTTCAAATCATTTATTGAGATGAGTCCTTCTTAGCTTCCTAAATGGAGGAAACCCCGGAGAAAACGTGGTCACCTCTATCGTAGCACGAATCTGGAGCGTATCGCCTGCTTCCTAAACCGGTGATCTGAACTACACGTTTGATACGGTCCTCGTTGAGCTCGGATAAAGGGATGCAGAAGGAAGGAGACAAAGCGGAAGAGGAAGAGGAGGAGGTGGAGGAGAAGGCTGATGAAGAAGAGGAAGGGGACGGGGGATAGGGACGGAAGAGGCAGGACATTACCTGGAGAGGAATCCTTGCACAAAGAAGAGGCCCTTTAGTCTTATTTGATAGAGAAGGTTAGGAATAGGTACAAGTAAATGACGACATATATACGGGCCGGCAAGAGGTTTTGCACGTGGCGAAGGTGATGTTTTTGGCCTGAACATTCTTGACAATGCCACCGCCGGAGGCTCTTTGCGAGCCCCACCGGTATTTCCGCTTTTAAGAAAGCCTGGATTAATGATATAATCTTCCGAAGTATACCTCAATGTCGTTGTGCCTTCTTTTGTTCCCTCCATTTTCTCAATTTTGCCCAAGGTTGTCGTAGACTTGTCGCAGAAGTATTGAGAAGCATTGAGAAGCACGCGCTTAAAGAGTAGATCGTTGTTACTGGTTTTGAAGCAACGTGGGGGCAGATATCTCCAACTATCGCACATCAAAAGACGTGACAAGCCCATCATCGATTGTTACTCCTAGTTATCTCAACTTTTCTATATTGTATGTCGACTTGTCAATCGTTATGTATGTTCTCAACCAATATAGCATTGATATCCATAACGTCTACGTGAAGTCAACACCAGCACGCAACCTTTTGCATTGGGACCAACTAGGAGAGGTAAACCAAGAAATGCCAAATAGCCGGAAAAACAATAGACTATATAGCTATTCGGCTCTTCCGGGGGAGACTTTTGTTGTTCGCCCTTGGCGGACGCGCAACACGCTGTACAATCCCGATTCCAAAGCCATCGGACAAACGAAGCGTTGGTAGATACGGATTTGTTGTTATGTCATGGACATGAATTGAAAGCGGCTGACCCAAAAGATGAAAAGTAAACCAGAATAGAGCTGCATGCTGCTGCCGCTGCTGTACAAGCACATCCAACATATTTTCCTCCGACAATGCGGTTTCGTCGGCCATAACTTTTAACGCTTATATCCCATAACCGTCGTCGGTGTCGAATGATAAATCACTGAAACAAGAGGGAGATTGGGGAAGGGGGGGTCGTGAGCGGCAGAGAGGGGGGGGGGGGGGGGGGGGGGGGGGGGCTCAGTTTGTGCGTGGCCGTAGTCGTCTGAACATAGACAGGCGCATCCCTGCTCTCAGAGAGTCTGCCGGGACGGAGCAGGTCGGGGTTTCGTCAACCTTTCAGGCCTTACATGCACCAAACGCGAAAGAAAGGCCGTCAGGTGTGCGGCGAGTCGCATGGAGCGTGAACTGCATCCTTCCCAGAACCGTTCGGAAGACATTCTTAGGCACTCTGTGCCTACTTTCTTGTTTATGGATGACAGCGCCAATGAGTTAGTTTTTTTCACTGGTGTGGCCACTCCAGAGGCAGCAATGGGTATTACTATGCAACTGTCTCGTGGGTGCCTTGCCAGATTCACACTGCGTAGTGCGGTCACCCCCCCTGTGCGGAGTTAGGGTAGGGTGAGTGGGGCTCACGATGGCATTGCTAAACACTCCTTTTCCGTTGAAGAGTGTGCGGGCAATGCTAAATATTTTTTGTTGCGGACCATTGCACTGAACGTTGCAATGGCATCATAGCAGCTTCGACACGAGAAACAAAATTTAGACTTGAATTTCTCGTCGAGTAGACCAAACAAATGCGAACTCTCATGCGGCAATAGAAGGGCCGGTCGAAACAAATTTGTTGTTTGGTTGTGATGTGATTAGACCTACCTTAGTACCTGGTACACAATAGAACGTACCGACACAGCGGCTGGTTGACGCCGTAGCGCCAGACTATTCTAAATGCGACGACACGTTGTTTGTTGCTGTTGTTGTTGTTGCTGTTGTTGTTGTTGCTGTTGTTGTTGTTGTTGTTGTTGTTGTTGTTGTTGTTGTTGTTGTTGTTGTTGTTGTTGTTGTTGTTGTTGTTGTTGTTGTTGTTGTTGTTGTTGTTGTTGTTGTCGTTGTTGTTGTTGTTGTTGTCGATGTTGTTGTTTGTTGTTGTTGTTGTTGTCGTTGTTGTTGTTGTCGTTGTTGTTGTTGGTGTTGTTGTTGTTGTTGTTGTTGTTGTTGTTGTTGTCGTTGTTGTTGTTGTTGTCGTTGTTGTTGTTGTCGTTGTTGTTGTTGTTGTCGTTGTTGTTGTTTGTTGTTGTTTTTGTTGTTGTCATTGTTGTTGTTGTTGTTGTTGTGTTGTTGTTGTTGTTGTTGTTGTTGTTGTTGTTGTTGTTGTTGTTGTTGTTGTTGTTGTTGTTGTTGTTGTTGTTGTTGTTGTTGTTGTTGTTGTTGTTGTTGTTGTTGTTGTTGTTGTTGTAGTTGTAGTTGTTGTTGTTGCTGTCGTTGTTGTTGTTGTTGTTGTTGTCGTTGTTTTTGTTGTCGTTGTAGTCGTTGTAGTCGTTGTAGTTGTAGCTGTTGTTGTTGTTGTTGTTGTTGTTGTTGTTGTTGTTGTTGTTGTTGTTGTTGTTGTTGTTGTTGTTGTTGTTGTTGTCGTCGTCGTTGTTGTTGTTGTCGTTGTAGTAGTTGTAGTCCTTGTAGTCGTTGTAGTTGTAGTTGTAGTTGTAGTTGTAGTTTTAGTTGTAGTAGTAGTTCTTGTCGTCGTCCTTGCATCCAGGCGCATACCCAAGTCCCTGATCACCGCACAGGCTCCAACCACTCTGGAGCGGACCAATACCCTTGGGCTAGCTGTCATATTTTAATGGGATTTCTACGGCACAATTGCAGAGCCGAATCCTCTTCTTTGCTGAGTTTTCAATGTGTACTTCTGCCTGGTAAGTTTCACCCACAATGCGAGAGCTCGTCTAACAAGGAGGCGTTGGCCCAGACACCAATGATAGCGTCCGGAATGTAATGGGTGGAGATATCTGCTTATGTTGAAGATATTAGGGAGTGAACACCTACATCTCTGATTAATGTTCATCGCCACTGCTGTTGCCTGGGGCAGCAGTAGTTAGCACCAGTACTGCTATAGCAAAGGAGAGCAGGTAGCTGTAGCCGGAGGAAGCAGTACGTAGCACTGCTGTAATACTGCTGTAAACAGGGAGCAGGAGTCACGATACGTAACGAAGTACCTCTCGATAGCTTCGGGATCGCGACGAGTCAAGAAGCAATTTTACCCGAGCTACGACCGGCCAGAACTGGGATCGGCTAACCGCTATTCGTCGGCCAACGTAGGTAGCACTGGGTCGCTAATAGCGTGTTGCAGTAGCCGAGCACAACAGTAGTAGCATTGGTGATGTTTTAGGCAGCAAGAGAAAAACACGGCGTGTTAAGTTACGGGTCGACTAAAATGCGGCGTAACTACGACCAGTTCTTTTGAGAACCCGGACGAGTTGTTGTTGTTTGTTTGTTTTTTGTACACGGGGTCCTTCAAGTACTATTGTTGTAGCAAACGAAGGAGCGGGGTCTGAGTACGTATCTACGAGAGAGAGAGCGCGGGCGTGCCCCACCCTCTCTCACTTCTCTCACCACCACTAGACTCCGAAGTCTATTGTTCTCTAAGTTTTTATTTGCCCACCTAAGCGGCCCACTACACAACATCACTCTTGTGGGGGTCTTATCATCTGTGGAACATCGTCCAACCAATACCAGCAAGGTAGCATGCTGCTGCCCGTGACCGCCTGTGCGACCACCTGTCGAGGGTATACCAACTATACCTGAATAGGTTATTAGCCTCAGTCTACAGCAAGGTGCACACATCTAAGGGTTCTCAAGACGACGTCCACGAGGGATCCTTACTGAGAGCTGGCCTGGACAAGGGTTGAAATCGATCAAAAAAGTGAGTTTACGTCAATACTGCACGACTACGTACGAGTACGAGTACGAGTAAGGCATCTGCAAATCGGTGTACTGTTGGTCAGGATAGCAACACATAGCGCGTCGAATCACTCTGTGTCGGGGCGTGTGTGTGGTTGCGTTTGCGATCCTATCGGGTCGAGTGCTCAAACATCTGGTAACAACAGGTGGCGCGGGGCGATAGAAATTGCACTACATCCAAACGTCCGCTACTAACAACTGCAGCGACAAACCGCAAAAGGCGTAATTGCGGCTAACGCCAACACCAATTGTAGCAAAGGAAAAGACCTCGAGAAGTCTAAGCTAATCACCAGTTGAAGGCGAAATTGAAAACAAACCCGCAATTTACTGTTGCGGTAAACGAAGAGAGTCAAAGCTAATAAAGGCGGCAGGTGAATTCGAAACCAAACCCGCAACCTACTGTTGTGGTGAAGAGAAAAAAAAAAAGAAAAAAAAAAAAAAAAAGAGGATGGAAGACCCCAACAAAGTAACGATGGTAGCCAAAAGCCTCCCACGTTTCGACGGGAAGGACAAGCACGACTTTATCGACTTCGCGGACAAGCTTAAGGCCATCCTCAACATGTCAGCCCCTGCTATCTACAACATCTTGATGGGGGAGGAGAGGCCGACCCCGACCGAGGACGACACTTTGACCAAGTGGAAGCGAATCAACACCAACCTCTACTCCATGATCTTTCTGGCTACCAGCGGGGAAGCCGCCATGGTGGTGAAGCGCTACGCCGGCAGCACAGCGAGGGAGGGACTCGGAAACGGACAGAAGGCTTCGAAGGCACTGGAGAAAAAGCACAACGCCAGCAGCAACGCCACTCGCCAGAAGCTTTACGACTGCCTAAACAGCACAAAGCTTCAAAGGGGGCAGGACCCCGACGAGTTCCTGTACCGCATGAAGACCGCCCGGAACCGCCTATACGAGATGGGGGAGCAAATCGCCGACGGCTACTTCAGCGACATGATCCTCACCGCTCTTCCTCCGGAGTACGAGTTCGTGCGGAACACCAGCTTTCGAGACCGTGAATTTACACTGGAGGACATCATGTCTACAATTAGAAACATGTACGCCGACCTCCTTTCCCGTCCTTCGAGCACACCGCCTGTTGCGGGCCGCGGGGTAGCCATGCATGTGCAAGGTGACATGAGCGGGATCACGTGCCACATCTGTAAAGGACAAGGTCATTACCAAAAGGATTGCCCAAGGTACGACCCCAACTACCAGAAAAAGAACAACAACAGGAGGCAGTCAGTGAAGAAGACACAAGGCAGATGCGCAAGCGGGACCAAGTGGTGCTCTCTCCACCGATCCGTGACTCACAGCGACGCCGAGTGCAAAGTACAGCAGCAGCAGGCTAACAACGGTAGTGTCAACGTCGCCAGCATCCAGCACCAGTGCCAGCACGCGAACTTCGTCAGCATGCAGCACCCGTGTCAGCAGACCTCCCCCGTCAACGTTCAGCAGCAATGTCAACACGCAAATGTCGCCGATGTGAGCCACCCTTGTCTATTTAACAACAGCAGCCAACAACAACGCGAGCCTACGTCGTCGCTAGGCCCAACGGGGGCAGCAGGGGGATTCCAGGGAGGTTTTTCATACATGACAACTACTGCTGCTACGGACGACACCGCGCCTACCATCTCTTTCGACGAGACATCCGACGACGCGCGGCGAGCCAAGCCGCTTGTTATGCTCGGGAGGGACCATCCGCTGGATGGGCCGTCAGCAGCAACGGTGGGACATTTCGGAGAACCGCTCGACTTCTCGTCATCGATGGCCGTGGTTGAACCATACAACAACGGCGGGGTGATCACCGCCGGTAGCATCCTGGTCCTTGTGGACAGCGGGGCATCCGAACACTACTTCGACGACTGCATCACCCCTGGACTCCGAGGCCGGCTGTCCAACTACAAGACTTTGGCCGTATCACGCAAGATCACCACGGCAGGCAACCACAAGCTAATGGGGGACGCCACCGGAGTCATCAGTGGCACCGTTCTCGACACGCATGGGCAGAGGCAGAGCGTAGGACTATCAATCGTGGTAGTAAGCGGACTGGGAAAAAATCTGTTCTCGGTCCCAGAAGCAACATCAGAGGGCATAATCACCGTCTTCGCACTGGATGATTCGCGCATCGAGACCAACCGCTTTAACCTCCCGCTCCAACAAGTCGCGGGTATCCGCGACCTATTCTCGTTCAACTTGGACGTGGACGCGCCGAACGTGGCACTACCGGCCAAGGCGGACGCGGATACGTGGCACCGCCGCATGGGACACATCAACGGAAAGAGTTTGGAGCTTCTGAACAAAACCGACGACAACGGCGTGAGCTTCAAAGGGGGAGTGTCGCCCTGCGATGTCTGCGCCATCGGGAAGAGCACTCAGCAAGCTCACCCGAAGACGGCGACACTCGGCATCCAACAACCTTTCGAGCTGGTATACACTGATCTCTTGGGACCCATCACACCGACTGCACTAGGAGGCTTTCAGTACGTAAGCAAGTTCATCGACGAGAAGACCAAGTGGAAGGAAACCCTGCTCCTAAAATCGAAGACAGAGGCAGCCAAGTCCCTGCGGCTTTTCACACAGGGGGTGGTGGCGCCGCTAGGATATCGCATCCAGCGATGTCGTGCGGACAGAGGCACCGAGTACACCGGAGAGGAGTTTCGTAGCTACTGGCTTCAAACCGCCATCAAGCTGGAGTTTGCTGCAACCAACACGCCGGAACAGGTGGGCGCGCCGGAGCGTAAGGGTCGCACACTTGCGGCGATAACTCGATGCCTGCTGGTGGACAGCGGGCTGCCGAAGTTCGTCTGGGGAGAGCTGATGTGGGCTACCACCTACCTTGCAAACCTGACACCACATTCGGCGCTTGACATGGCAACCCCGTACAAGGCACTTTTCGGCAAGGAGGCGGATTTGTCGCGTCTCAGAACCATCGGCGCCAGAGCGTTCGTTCATATTGAGACATACACTAAAAACCTCGATGGAAAGGCTTGGGCAAGGAGGCTGTGCGGCTACAGTCAGGACAGCAAGGCGTACCGCATCTACAACCCTGCAACACGCAAGGTTGTGGAAAGCAGGAACGTGATTTTTGTGGAAACACCGTCACAGAGGGTTCCACCGCCGGGAAGCTACTACTACGAGTGCGTAGATACCACCTGGGGTAGCAACAAGACCATGACGGACGACAATCTACTGCGGGATGTTCGTGACCTCACACAACGCCTCGACTTCAACGTTCTGCAAGACGACCACACCTCGCCGATCGTGCAGTCCATCAGCCTGGAATTAGCCGAGATCCTTTCAAGGCTTCGCCAACTCACCCACAGTGATCTTCAGGGAGGACAACTGCTACGCAGTCGCAGAGCGGACAACAACCACTGAGCGGACACCAGTCACCTCCGCCGTCGTCTGCTGACGACAACTGCCCGCTTCCGGAGGCAGGCAGCGCAGAAGAGGCGCCCGCCGTAGGGACTGGAGGAGCGACGCCCGAGGGGAAATCGGAGGCTGGTGGAACGCTGGAGGTTACGCCTGCCGTGACGCGCCGAGCGGCGGCTGCTGCCGGGGGACTCAGTTCCCTGGTGACCGAGTGAACTTTGCGCGAGCTACAACAGCTCAACCTTTACACCGGCGCAGATCTACCGGACATGGCTCATAAGTAGGAACTGCTAACCTTCGCGGAGTACGCCTATGCCACCACTAACACTCAACTTCAAATGCGTTCGGAGGGGGAGAAGAAAGCGAAAATAGTTCCGAACACATTTACAGAGGCGAGGAAGCTGCCGGAGGCTGCTCTGTGGGAGGCAGCCGAAGACAAGGAGATAGCGAGCCTGATCAAGCACCAGGTCCACGACCTCGTCCCCCTCACCTCAGTCCCTCCGGGATCCAAAATCATCGGCTCACGGTGGGTCTTCAAGGTGAAGGCTGATGACTCGCACAAAGCTAGAGTGGTGGTGATCGGTTGGGGGATGGTAGCAGGGGTTCACTGCGGGAGCACGTTTGCTCCTGTCAGTCGTCTTCAAAGCATCCGCATGGTATTGGCTCTAGCGGGGGAGAAAAACCTCGAGGTGTTACAGTACGATGTCCCCACGGCATTTCTCAACTCTCCTGTCGACGAAACGATATTCGAGAAAATGGCGCCTGGACGCGAGAAGACAGACAAAAACGGAGTCCACCAAGTCATGAGGCTTCGCAAGAGCCTCTACGGAATCCCGCAGGCACCAGCCAACTGGCATGGTACCATCGACAACTTCGTGGTCGCCATAGGATTCAAGCCACTCAAGTCCGACCCCTGCATCTACACCTACACGCACAAGGATGGAATCTACAACCCCCAAACCAAGAGAGAGCCAACGTTTCCAAGCTGGAACAAGGACACCGTCATTCTCACCATCTACGTCGATGATCTTCAACTGGTGGGGCAGAACAAAGTGCTGCTCAAGCAGCTGGAGGAGAAGCTGGTGCGGCGCTTCGACACGAAGTGCATGGGGGACGTCTCGATGGTGCTCGGAATGCAAGTTACTCGCGACCGCGGGAAGAGCACACTCACTATCTCACAAGCGCACTACACCAAGTCGGTACTCGAGACATACGGCATGGGGGAGTGCAAACCGGTGTACACGATCGGAGCCGGGCCGGAGCTATCGATCAACCAGGGGGAAGGGGACCTTCTGAGCATAGCAGACACGCAGCGGTACCAGTCCATCGTCGGCAGCGTCATGTACCTGGCTCAAGTAAGCCGCTATGACATCCTCTACGGCGTCAACCAGCTAGCGAGGGCAATGTCGAAGCCATCGAAAGCGCACATGGGCGCAGCTAATCATCTGCTTCGATACCTCGCCGGCAGCATCGAATTCAATATCACCTACTCGCAAGGAGGGTTCAAGCTGACAGCGTTCTCAGACCCCAACTGGGGCTACAACCCGGACAACGGCAAGTCAACTTCATCGTACGTCATGATGATGTGCAACGGGCCTGTGAGCTTCAAAGTGGGCATGAAAGGGCTGACGGCCCAGTCAACGATGAAGGCCGAGCTTGTGGCAGCAGCACTGGCGATAAAGGAAGCAGTCTACTGTGCCGGTATGATGGGGGAGCTAGGATTCGAGGAGGCAGTCAAGTGCATCCCGGTCCACATCGACAACACTTCGGCTCTGCACGTGGCCGGAAACAAAACCTTTAGCTCGCGTGCGAAACACGTGGCACTGAGGCTGTTTTATGTGCGCGAGATAATACAGGAGGAAAAAATCAGCATCCACTACGTCCCAACCGAGCTCAACATAGCCGACATCGGGACAAAGTTCCTCAGCAAATACCGTCACCGATACCTCATTGGGCTGATCAACAACTTCAAGGCCTAAGGACAATCTGGAAGCAGCACGGAGGCGCTCCTGGTGCGACAAAGGCGGTAGGCATCATTTGTTTGACATTTATAGGACCATAAGCGGTCTTGGAATACATACATTCTACTGTGCGGTATGCTTGTTTGGACCCTGTTTCACGACGTCGGTAATCGTTTGATTACCGGGCAGAGCCCTAGTTACGCCGGCGTTTAGTTGATAATCGGGAAGATGTTGGAGCTACAGCCAGTGTAGTTTAGAAGTTTGTTTTCGCTTACTTGACTTCGTAGACACTTAAAACGAGTATCGACAATCGACAGGGTTAGCATTAGTTGGTGCTTTCAGTGCCCACAGCAGTGCGATTTTCATTAAGGGGGAGTGTTAAAGATATTAGGGAGTGAACACCTACATCTCTGATTAATGTTCATCGCCACTGCTGTTGCCTGGGGCAGCAGTAGTTAGCACCAGTACTACTATAGCAAAGGAGAGCAGGTAGCTGTAGCCGGAGGAAGCAGTACGTAGCACTACTGTAATACTGCTGTAAACAGGCAGCAGGAGTCACGATACGTAACGAAGTACTACTCGATAACTTCGGGATCGCGACGAGTCAAGAAGCAATTTTACCCGAGCTACGACCGGCCAGAACTGGGATCGGCTAACCGCTATTCGTCGGCCAACGTAGGTAGCACTGGGTCGCTAATAGCGTGTTGCAGTAGCCGAGCACAACAGTAGTAGCATTGGTGATGTTTTAGTCAGCAAGAGAAAAACACGGTGTGTTAAGTTACGGGTCGACTAAAATGCGGCGTAACTACGACCAGTTCTTTTGAGGACCCGGACGAGTTGTTGTTGTTTGTTTGTTTTTTGTACACGGTGTCCTTCAAGTACTATTGTTGTAGCAAACGAAGGAGCGGGGTCTGAGTACGTATCTACGAGAGAGAGAGCGCGGGCGTGCCCCACCCTCTCTCACTTCTCTCACCACCACTAGACTCCGAAGTCTATTGTTCTCTAAGTTTTTATTTGCCCACCTAAGCGGCCCACTACACAACATCACTCTTGTGGGGGTCTTATCATCTGTGAAACATCGTCCAACTAATACCAGCAAGGTAGCATACTGCTGCCCGTGACCGCCTGTGCGACCACCTGTCGAGGGTATACCAACTATACCTGAATAGTTAAATGTGAAGAACACACACCTACTATTTATAGTAAGTGGATACGTGAGTTCCCAAGCACGTGGGGCGCGGCGAAAGATATGGACCAACCAAAATATGGTAAGAAGTCATAAGGCAGTGGATAGCTGAACATTGGTCACAATGTCTTCACGTGAGCTCAGAATTCTACGTGACGGAAATAGATCCTAGGAGGAGGTCAAGGCAGCGACATACGAATACCTGCTACTCAAGCATATATTCGCTCGTCGTCGTCGGCAGCTCGTGGATCAGGATATGAACAAGTCTGCGTCGCTGAAAGGTACACGGGTTCTCATATGGTGTGGAAAGGCCATCAAGAGATACGACATAGAACTGTTTCCATCGAAACGTTGAGAAGAAAATGAACGTGGTATACAGCTGGTCGTAAGCGAGTATTTGTAAGATCGGACATGTGTCATGAATTGTGACACCAGATGCCCTGGGAGTTGTGGCGATCGACCTTTTATGTCAGAAGCTAGCTGGGTGTCGCTTGGAGCCGTCTCCAGTCAAAGCACGAGATGGTGAGCCAACATGATCGGGTGAGGCAGCTGCACGCAAGGGTAAGGTCAATGCAGTCAGCATTTGACGGGTTGGTAGGCGGAAAATTTACAAGGACGAAGAAAGATTAAGTTCTCAGCATCCATCAATCATATTTTCTTGACTAGTTCTCGAAGCCAGATGAAGCATAATCTCGTCAGATGAAGTAACCTGCAGGTATTTTGTCCTTTGAGGTTGAACAACTCGCGAACGAGCGACAGCGTCTCGCGAAGATTCCCTTGACCGAGTGAGCCCGTACTTCTCACAACTTTGGCGTTCTCCTGGGATATCGTCTGATGGAATACATGATTGGTAACGCTTCGGGACCTGAACTGTACGGAGAAATAAGATTCGAGATGTTTCTGGATTGTATCTTGGGGTACATTGCATGAAAGGGCGGGTTCCGCTGCATATTTCCTATTTTTTTGGCGGGGGGGGGCGACAGTTTGGCACCAACCGCTCCCGAAGCTCCTGCAATTTCATAGTGTATCGATACTGTACACAATGAATATCTTGCGACGTTTGAATTCAAACATGATGGTTGGTGCCCGGGTTTCAAAGGATTCGACCGGCTCCCTTTGGTTAATTTTGAGAAACGCAAAGAGTTCAGGGATGGCGCCGAACCGCCCCGCCCCCGCCACCCCCCCTTAACGTGCTCCGATCGAGCGGCAAAACTTCAAGGTCAGGGTAATTTTGGGTTGTCGATTCCACACAAAATGTCAGAATTTCCACATCGATTGGTTCGATCGTGATACAGTATCCCGAGGTTCAGTAAAAATGCTGGAATGCCGCGAAAACAACATGCCCTCCTCTCATTACTTGCCATTAGTTGACCCAAGCACTGCTGGATTCAGGTGAGGCTAATTAATGGTCAACGATAGTGAAAGTATTGTTCAAGCACCCCACGCCGTCGTTACAGTTGATTTATACGAAAAACAGTAGGTTTTCGTCAGGAATTTCAAATATTCCGAGATAAATATATACTTGTTCAAGGTTCAGAGCACCAATTATTTGTCTGTGAGATCAAATTTAGTTCTGATTGGGTCTACCCCCCTGAATCGGCCAACTGGAGTGCATGGACGCAAGGTTTAAAAAGAGAAATTGGTTCGGGAATGCGGTGAATGAAACAAGTTCGGGGTGAGGTAGACTTTTTGGTTTTTCGAACTTTCCTTGAAGCATCGTTTCAGGGCATTTTTGGACGGAGTACTGGAGTCAACTTGTCTTCCTGGCTTAATTTCTATTCACCCGATCCAGAACGACGTCAGCCACACCTCCATCTCCTTCACCTATTTCCGACACTTCCATGACCGCTTCGTCCTCCGTCACTTCTTTGCGCCCCTCCTTCTTTGCTACCACCACCGCCCTCAAGATATTGGTCTTGACCTCCTACCCCAACACCCGGCTTTTGGCTCTCAGCTGCTGCAGTCGCGGGTCGTCGTGCCGCCTTCTCCGCCTCCCCGTGGAGTGCCTCTGCTTCCGGTGATTTGTGTTCCTCCGTTATAGATGAATTTTCAAATCTTCAAACTCCAATCTCTCACTTCATCACTGCACGTTCCGTATGTGCTAATCAAACACCAACCAGTTCCCTGTACCCTGCTGTATCCACTTTGCTTTCTCCGCCTCCCTCCGTAGTCTTTCTTGTCTCCTGAATAGTCGCGGTCACCTCAAGTAACTCGCTAACTCGTACTAGAATACAAGGTTCCCCTTCGGGAGGTGGACACGTGCCTCCCGGGGGCGACGCAAGTCGAATGACTACAACTAACTGATGATGATGAAGTATTTATGCAGAAGGTGTATATCGGAGGGATGCGTAGTGGAAAGAATGTGGATAATATAATAAGATATCACAGACTTTTGGAGGAGGAGGGTTGGGATATTGCTGAGGCTCGGTGTGATATGTTATTCGAAAGTCCACTCCGTATAACTGCGTGGCAGCAACTAATTCTACGTTTGTAGCATATGCGTAAGGCTGTGACATGAAGTGGAGATACTCTTCAACACTCGAATATGTAGTAGGTTGAGATCCAGCGACTTCCACAAGTTCTTGATTTGCTCCAGCTAAGATGCTGTCGTGGAAAGTGTTGAAACCTGATCCTGAGATAACGGTGTACAAATTGGTTGTGATGTGGGCAATAATATGTGCACGGACGATGTGATGTAAAGCTGGGTTGTTGTGCACACGACGCGAGATACATCTTAATAAACATGCACCATCACCAATCTCGGGAATAATGGACCATTGACCAGAATTGTTATTGTTGCCGCTGTTGTTGTCTTGATCATTTTCGCTGTCTGATGGGTTTGTACTGCTGTCGCTGCTGTTAGAGGAATCATTGGTGTCAATTTGTTGTGTGTTTTCTGTGTCCAGTATTTTTCCCCGCGCGCTTATACCGATGTTTGTTGCCGATATGGTCTGTTGTGTGCACATCGTTACTTTTGCTTGAGTTGTGTCGCTACTTTATATCTCTTTATACAGGTTTCGCTACTGCTGTATGGTAACCACCGTGTCAATTGTGAGGGAGAACTCACAGTAAACTTAGTCTATGGACTACGTGCTGCTTGCTGGTGGTGCTGCTGACGGAACTTTGCAAGACAAACGGAACTTTTTCGGGCACGTTGGCGTTGTTTGTTCCGTTCAGAAAAACATATATTGTCTACACCGACAAATGATTCTTTATTATCTACATGACCTTGATTTGCTCCAGCTAAGATGCTGTCGTGGAAAGTGTTGAAACCTGATCCTGAGATAACGGTGTACAAATTGGTTGTGATGTGGGCAATAATATGTGCACGGACGATGTGATGTAAAGCTGGGTTGTTGTGCACACGACGCGAGATACATCTTAATAAACATGCACCATCACCAATCTCGGGAATAATGGACCATTGACCAGAATTGTTATTGTTGCCGCTGTTGTTGGCTTGATCATTTTCGCTGTCTGATGGGTTTGTACTGCTGTCGCTGCTGTTGTTAGAGGAATCATTGGTGTCAATTTGTTGTTTGTTTTCTGTGTCCAGTATTTTTCCCCGCGTGCTTATACCGCGGTCCGATGTTTGTTGCCGATATGGTCTGTTGTGTGCACATCGTTACTTTTGCTTGGGTTGTGTTGCTACTTTATATCTCTTTATACAGGTTTCGCTACTGCTGTATGGTAACCACCGTGTCAATTGTGAGGGAGAACTCACAGTAATGACATAGTTCACGTCGTTGCAGCGGGTACATATACACCGCGCCCGCGTCTAGCAGTGCGGGAAAATTCTCTCGCAAATACATTTTGATGCCACCCCGATGTACTACGTGCGAGGACTAAAGTTCCACAACCGTGTGTGTAGTAGACGTATTTAAGCCTGACGATATGCCTATATTTTAGGCTCTAAACCAAATTAAGCCCTATCGTGTTTTAAATGTCTACAAAATAGGTCTATTTTATCGACCTAACGACCACGGCAGACCACGGTGAGATGTGGATTTTCCCAAAATATGCACTTGGGCACATTTTGGCCCAAGTGCATATTTGAAGCAATTTTCCGAGTATTTTCCAGCAAACAACAGCATTTCAGACGACAAAAGCTCGAGGAAACATCAGACGGATGCCTACATTTCGAGGGTGGAAATTGAACCGGGTTGAGGGCCAGTCCTGCTGTGCTGCTGTACTGACTGCCACACTGAGGCACACCGAAGGCGGCAGACGCCTGCGAGGTATCCTACATATGAAGCGAGTATGGAGTACGAAGCACTCAATGTTTTTGCCAGGCACCAGTTATTTGTTTTGGCCGTTTGTTCAAGCTCGCACAGCATGGGCAGGGGAGGGTCTTTCTCGAAGTTTCCACCCACTCATGTGCTGACTCATGACATAAATCCTCGTCTTGCCATCTGCGTCTGGAGTAGTGCAGAAATATCATAGTCTATTTTCAAGTAGTTTGATCTTTCCTCGGCTTTTCTTTTTATGCGTACTGAAAGAGACCACTATTATTTCGAGTTTTAGACATATGGTGTTTTTTTTATGCGTTCAAGGTCGAAATATCGAATGGCCTAGCTCTTCCAGTCGGAAGTACTTAAGACCTAACCTCGAGGCTTAAATACGTCTAGTGTGTGGTTGCCCGGGGACAGAAGTGTCTCATACCCCGCAAAATAGAGCCAGTCTCGGCGGCTTTCCGCGGCCATAGCTCGCGCCACGGACGTCCCATGAGCCCGGCACACGGCTGATAATACACCGACGGGTAGTCTGATCGCATTGCAGAAGAAAGCACACCAAAAAACTCTGCGCCGGCGGAGAAAAAGGGACGGACTAGGCAAAAAAATCAAAATGGTACATATGCATATCTCCTCAAAACCCGATTTCCAAATATATACAAGATACCTTCCCGCTCCACAAACGCCAGGTTTCCTACGTTCAATCTTCCTCTATTATTTTTTTATTTTTACATCTGTCAGCCATACCGCTAAACATGGAAAATTAATTTATGTTTCCTTTCCATTGCAAGTGCTCCTCATTTCTTTCCGAATCACCGCAATGGGCGTAAAAAAGGGCGTAAAAAAATGTGTGCAACGTACGACATCCATTTTAAACTACACCGACGCCTATGTTTCCGTCCGGAGCGGTATATACATGTCATGCACTGGGTTGCCCTCCTTCGTCCTTCGACGCTGCCGCTGCTACGGACGTACGAGTACACTATTCTCCGCTCCATCGCCTTCACCCTTCTTCTCTAGCAATTCTCACTCCAACGCGCGCTTCAGTGCGTTGGTTATACCGTGCCTTGACGACCCGACAACCTTCTACTGGTCGCTGTTATCTGGTGGCCAAGGTAGTGCCAGATCGTACTCCCAGGTCAGCATGGGCCGGGCGCAGCGAAACCAAGAAATAATTTTCGCGGATTTAAGATGTCATGCAATAACACAGGATGATGACATCGTTAGCAGCCAACCTGCCCCAGCCATCAATATGGTGGAGTAGCCGAACGCAGCCATCAGAGAACAGCCTAGGGAGACACATCCAGTATTGTGGGGTCATACCGATCATTGCTTGTGACCGCCGATTCGTGTACAGTAGAGTATCCAATTTTTGCGTTAACGTCGAGCCACTTCGGTCGGAACCTCCGATGTCGTGCACACGCGGGCGATGAATCTATTCGGGAATTCATGACCTGCGTGTTAAGTTCCATCGCACGTGAATAAGTAGAAAACAAAGGCTGTGACAGATATGTCAATCACTTCACGAAACTGCACGGACAAGCCGCGTGGTATTTCTTCCCAGAAAACACAAATATTTACATCGATAAGGGACTTGGAAGCCCCCTGCTCGCCGGCGCGCGCTAGTTTGCCGTTGGTGGCGCGAACTAAGGTGCGTGGTCTTTGCCCACCGCATCTCCCCTCTTGTTGGCATGTAAATCAGTTTCCCGTGCCACCATCTCCAGTTTTGGTGCAAACTATAGATGCATGGTGATTACAGAAAATCATCACGTTGCTGTTGTGTTGCACCTTGTCTGTCCAAAGTTTTGTCGCCGATCGCAGAAAAAGTAGTCCCGACATATACGTACGTTTTCTCATTGCAAATATCCCTAACAGTACCAGAATTGCTTGCCAACAATGTGTCGGCCCTTCAACGGCGTGCCCACATTTGCTCCGTCATCGAAAGCATCGCGCCTTCCTAACTGGTCGTTACAAAAAAAATCACAGATTGCCTGTATGGCAAGTTGGTAATCAGCAGAGTGTGGACATTTCTGACCCTCCAGGATAGTGGTATCCGATTTCGAGACACAATTCAAGTCTATTCACGGATAGGTGATTAAGTAGGAGCATGACAATCCATCTGAAGGAGTGATTGACGCACGTGGATGTCGGTTGAATTTTTCCCCCTTTAGTTGACAGCAGCAAGCAGCAGTTACTGTAGTATGTCTCCGGGATATAAACTGTAGGTGTTAGTGGTGTTTTTAGTCAAGACGTCTCTGGCTTACAAAACGCCTTCGAAGTCATCCCACATGTTGGGATTGCAGTTGTTGACTTAACAAATAGTTTTCCTGGCCAGTTGATCTCCTCAAGTGGAGAACTAACTACGGTGAGTGTGATCAATTCACGAACACATCATTTGTTTTGTGGGGCGAGGGCACAGATGCTCGTCCGGGTTGCGCGAACGCTTGTTTTTGGAGTCATCGTTCGGGTGAGATGTTCATTGATACCTCCTTATGTTTGGAGCTGAGGAACGTTCTGCTGGACCCCCCACAGTGTGATTACTCGTCTGGAAACGATGAGGGGAGTTGCTATCATTGCAGGCCGCCGACTCCACTACCGTCCACAGACCAGCCACCTAGATTGTCGTCATCTCCTCGGGAGTCCTGACACAATCTTCAGATCATATCTGTCGGGTTTAGCCAACCAAATGTGATAGGATGTAGGTGTCGGTTACCGTCACAGCACTATGTAGGACAGAGCCTTGGTGGGTGCTGGCGCACCGACGTCAACCGCGCGCATGGGTCGGATGATATTTTGGTGGGCGAGTATGTCAGCGAGAGTGAAATCAGAACCAACAGTGGATATGCCAAAATATAGCCCGGCGTTACGCCGCGAGACGTCGCGCACGGAAAACCCCAATTGGTGTGCCGCTGGTTTCACTCCCGCTTCCATTTCGTTGTGGGATACGGTATCGCATGACTTGTTATATCAATTGCAGGTAATGAAGAACGAACTCAATATTATTATGTCGTAGTTGAATTGCTGATTTTGGAGTCCGAGACGAACACAGATCATTGTGCGATTGCCAAGTACTCGTTCATTTTTTGTTCGCCAAAGCTAAAACATAAGCCACGTAGGATCCGATCACACGTGTTTCTGCAACCACCAACGCCTTTCTGCGCATTGCGCTGAACATCGGTGGCGTAGCACTGTTGTTCACCTGACATGTTATGGGTTTAATCCAGAGCATCGAAAGTGGCAAATCAGGTTGACGAAAGGCATGAAGGAGCTCGCAGATATTTTACGGTGTATAGTGGAGGATGGCGACGCGTACTACACCTCTCCAGCGCCTTAACGGAAGGAAACACGAGATCACACAACGCCGCCACTTTCGATTCCAGTTTGTTTGGTGTTGCGTGTTTCATTGGGAATGACGGATAAAAATTTACAGAGTAGAAAGACATGGACGAAGTGCCATGGTTGAAAGGCTATGAGTTATCACGTTCTTCCTTTGGTAAAGAATGGTTAAGAGAGAATCGTGTTTCTTTCGAAGGCCGGGGTTATATTTGGGTGGGCCTGCGGGAAGTCCCCTTGATTGTGAAAATGGGTTTGCCTAAGGGTGGGTCGGTTGAATGGCAACGACAATACTGAATGATCCACTTGAATCCATGCCTCTCACATTTCGTTGAGGCTTACGTTGGGGGAAGGACCGGGGAATTGGAACGGCTTGCCTCAACGCCCCCAGATATCGTTGGGGCTGCTGTTGGGTGAATGGGGGTGGGGGTGAATTAAGTGATTGACCATGTTGTATCTAGGAGCAAAATCAGGTTGCTACCCCACGTTACATTGAGGTACATGGGTGAGTACGGCAGGGACTGATTCTACGATAGCCCCCCCCAAAACCAGCGGTTTTCTTTAACGAACGTTTCATGGCTGCTCGACACGAGGAAGGATGCTATGAAAAGAGTATCTGCATATATTATTTTGTTTGCGGAGGACTATCGAACGATGACGTCCGGGTGGTAAGGGGGACCGTATTTCAGGAGATACGGCCAGGAGCTGGTTTCAAAACCGGCGATTTCGTTAAAGAAAAGTTGGGGGGGGCTACCGTAGAACCACACCAGGGCGTTGATTATACCTTGTACTTCGGTTAGCACTCAGAACGAGACTATTCCGATGTTTTTGTCTTGGTAGATGGTTCGGTCTGAATGGTATGCATAAAAAATCATAAGGTGTGGAGAAGATTAGGGTTACCCATTGCCGGGCTGACAGCATGATTACCGGAGGCGCTCGTCGCTGCTGCACTGTTTTTTCCGCCGCCATTCGTGACACGAACCGGTGAACTTCAAACGCCGAATGGACGACTGTGTGAAGTGGTCTAGTACACGTATTTTGTCTAGTACGCGTAGTTTGTTCCGTATGTGCTGTATGCGACAGCTGTGCACTGGCTCACTCTTTGTGGGCTATGTGTGGTGACCGGGTGCCGATCAAGACACCAAAACACCTTCATATTTAGGATCAAGAAAAAAACAAACGATAGCTTCTTCAGAAAATACAACCGGAATATATTAACTTTACCAACACTATATACGACGTATATCGGCTTGACCGCATCACTCAGGGGTACACATCGGTGAGAAGATGTTTGGCGTACCAGTTGTTGTTCGCGAGGTATATGGTCATATTCGTCTATTGGGGGAGGCGTTGATTCATAGGGCATAGCATTACTGCAGTAATTCATTTGTACAACTATACCTGGTATATTGTACGTATTGAGGCCATATTTCGGTAAGCACGCCAAGCAATTCGGCACTTGAAAGTCTTGTCGGGATCGCACCAAACAAGGGGCAAGACGTTCATGCCACGTATTAGTTTGCTGCAACCCCACCAGGCCGTGGTAAACACCCACTGGAAAAATGTATTGAGCAATTCTAAACATTAGAGGAAAATGTAAACTATGGGGAAATCACATTTGCATGTTGGTTTTGAAAATTTGGAAAAATAAACCTGGCGAGGTTGTTGTTCAAAAGGAAGCAGGGACCCGAACAGTTATACGTTATTCGACATTCCACGACGGTGTTTTGGTGTTTCACTTCGTATGCGCCATTTTTATGAGCTATTATCATTCGATGGGGAGAAGCCCACGATCCAGGACGGTACATCAGCCGCTGGGCTGCTACAGAACCTTCTGCCCTAGCCAGCGCCACCATCGGCAACACAACCCGCACGGACTTACGAACATGGGTCAGTAGGTAGAGGAGGGGAACCGCGTTCTCAAAAGCCTCCACGATAAACTCGCGTGCCTCGAAAAGACGACGCGAACAGGCATGACGCCAGGATAACTCAAGCAGAGGGCAACCTAGCTCCACCTGTGGCTCAACGTGCAGACCTCCCCAACGCAGCAGACGCATCCGCTCCCACCACCCCGGCACACCAAGCCGCTCACAGTGCACCCATCAACGCACCGCCCTCGGCCGCAGCGACATAACCCCAGCCGAGCCCGTCCTTCACACTCGGTTTTTGTGATATTGCATTCGTACACATCTCAGTTGGCATACTCGTGTCCGCCATGGGCATCAAGAACAACAACGAACGGAGCACCGTCTCCAGGGCCGCCCACGTAGCAAAGCATTCTCCCAGGACCAGATTCTACGAGAGGCACTCGAGGAGCTTGGTAGTACCAGGAATCACGCCGGAAGGGGAGCCATCCTCAACCTCTTGGACACTATGCGTGGCTTTACCCTGCCCAACCCCGACCATGTATGGCCATCTGTCCACGACTACGATCAATTCCGAGCGCGAGCATCGAGGCCTCCCGAAATTGCTCAGGCGGGCGTATCCGCGGGAAGGGTCGACTCAATGACAGATATCCTGACGACCACAACAACGACAACAACAGCGGTAACAACAACGACATTGTTGAGATCAACCATATCACCCGTACGGCTGGCAGCTCCACGCCTAACGACAACGGACACTGCCGGGTACACGCAATAACGGCTGCGGCAAACCTGCAGCGCCAACTCTTCGTTAAGTGATGACAACAGGAACACCACGGACTTCAGATGTTTAACAAAAGGTAATGTGGCAACAACAACAAAATCAACAACAAGATCAACAACAACATCAACATCAACATCAACATCAACATCAACATCAACATCAACATCAACAACAACAACAACACCACCAATCAAAACAACAACAACGACAACGACAACAACAACGACAACAACAACAACAACAACAACAGCAACAGCAACAGCAACAGCAACAGCAACAACAACAACAACAACAACAACAACAACAACAAAAACGGCGGTAACTGACTTTTCTAAACATTTTATATCAGTAATGTCGTTAAAGGGCACTTCGACCTGTATTCCATATTGATTGGGGTTAGGATTAGTTACCACGCTTTAAAAAACACACCAAAATGTATGTAAGACACCCGACTCAGGAAGGGCCTTGTGAGAAAACGAAGCAGTCATGAGTTGTTCCCGGTCAATGTTATCCGAAAATGAAACCAAACTTGAAACAAAGCACGGAGAAACAAAAACGAAAAGTATACAATAGAAGGGCCTTCATTCCTTTTGTTCCCCATCTCGCCATGAAGAACACCCAGGCAAGCTATAAAAATCTTGGCATCCCATGCAACATACCAGGACGAGCTCAGATTTGTGTAATCCACGGGCGAAAGTACAGGCTCCTGTGTTTATGATGCGGAAACAGCAGCTAATGGCCACGAGGAAGGTTGTGGTTGTCGAGTGGTTTTCGCGCGTCGGTTTCCGTGTTCATTACTGTTGTCGAAGGATTTAGCCGTTATCGTACCGAAGTATCATATGTTTCGATGCCTACCACTGCTTTTATCGCTCTCTATTAATAGATGTTCTGTTTCATTTCGAGTGCCATGGCGGACTATGGTGGCGATGAAGTCGGTGTGGCCGCCGCCGTCGATAACACAGTACGTAGAGTACAGACTAGCTACCAATTATCCAAACACTGTTGCAGTTTCATTCGAAACCCAGTTAAAGTGCTTCCCCAACGCTGGCTGCGTTGTGTGAACTGCTTTGATGCTAATTTTCCCTGATTTACGTGTCCTTTTCTGTACCCTTGGGGGGCATTGAGGCTATTGTGTCGGTTTAGACACCGCCGTCAAACATGCAGTGAGCAGAGGACAGACCAGCCTACAATGCTCCCCACCCTCGCAAGTAGTTGCACGCGGACCTAGGTAAGGTGACGCCGGCTGGGTGCTGTCGTCGTCTTTGCTGCTGTGTTTTTGCTTTATTCGTGCCCAAAGCCAGGGCAAGACAGGGTCAAGGAAGGTAACTATTTTTTTATTGCCTGGTGGGAGTTGCTCGCACGGGTGATCCCATGCCGAACTGACAAAAGGCTATATTTGCGTTAACTTTTGCAGCGTAGCTTTTACCAATATATTGCACATTCATATCGTGAAAAGAAAGCATATATAAAAAAAAAAACGCACACGAACAGAGGGGTCGATCGTGCGTGTGACCTCGAGCCACTGCCAAACAAAGCCAAACAAATTACCCCCTCTTACTGTAGGCTAAGTCTTACCAGACAGAAGGGTGCGGATGAGGAGCGCGACAGACGCCTTCAACAGGTCAAACTACTAACTGCTAGTACGTTAGCGGTTCTTGCATTGCGATACATGCGTTTTCGTGCCAACCTCGTACATACAGCTGCAGTAGAAGTTGTACAGCAGCAGTTCAGCCTCGGGATCGTTGTCATTTCCTCGATGCGACCACGCGCAGATATTTAGCTTCGATGCCGTTTGTCATAGCAGTACACTGGTTCAGCTTTGCATGCATTATAATTGATCGATGCGCGTCAGCGTAGAACCCTGCATGAATGGTTGCTGGCTCATTGCACGACGTACTTTTCATGAAAAAAGCGGTAGACCATGAATAGTAGCAATAACATTCAGCATTGTGATTACTGCCCTCAATCAACGCGCCCGTCAGCGGGGAAGCCTCGAAAGCACTTGTGCGGTTGTTTGTTTGATCGGTGGAACTAGCAGTAAATTTTTGAGGAATACACACAAGGACGATTAAAGATATCCGTTTAACGGGAAGAACACACTGCCAACGCCACCACCGCCATCTCCACCTCCATCTCCACCACCAGCACCGTCATCACAGTAATATATACAGAGTACGAGGTGTTGGCGATTGTGGCGGGCTAGCGGTGATGTCACACGACAATGATGGTGGTGGCCGATATTTGGTGCTTCTGTTTCCGTGGTTACGAAGTACTAAAAAGTAAAGTATGATACGATTGCGACAGACTCTATCGCAGTCTGTTGTAAAAAAAAAATCTTCGGTAAAAGACAAGGTGGTATCAACGAACACAGGAAGCTCAGAGTTGAAATAAAGTGACTCCTTCAGGGTTCGTGGGCGCGCTTCTAGCGGTACAAAATGCCAGTCTGTAAAAGCTCGCCAGGTGTGCGCTTGCGGATAAAAATCCGGGTGCCGGAAGCCGAGGTGGTCTGAACGATTTTCTACGGGTGCGCGACGTCGACCACGACCAAGCCTGACGACAGCAAGCAACGGCAGGTTTATGTCGAGCCATACTCCGAGAGCATGCAGGCGACGGTGCTGAAACAGAGGATGTTTATTGCCGAGGTTCATTGGTCATCTGGGGCAGGAGCGCCTTGCAGGTGGAGGGACATGTTTGGGGAGCTGATTGAGGGTTCATTGGTAAGGACTACTCTGCGGGGCAAAACAACGACTAGATAGTGTGTCTAGAGGTACATTTGTCGGATTTAGGCATGCACTTCGGAGAGGACGGCGAACGACTGCACAGAAGGCCGGCAGATGGTTTCGACGGGTCGAGCGGGGTTGGTGCGTGTGTGTGGGGGGGTATCTACGCGCAAAACGCATGATGCGGAGAGCTGCAGAGCTGCAGAGTGACACACCATGGCCGCGACCGCGCCACCGGCGGTTGACACCGATGGGCGGCGGCGGGGAGTGCGGGGGAGCTGTTGTGGGGGGGGGGGGGGGGGGGTGTTGCGATTTATCGCCCCCCCCGATTTATGGTATCCCTTCGGCAATATCCGAACCCCGCTAAAAAATGTCTGATCCCTGCGAAAAATATCTGATCCCCCCCAAAAAATATCTGATGCCCCCCTAAATAATGTGATCCCCCCCTGAAATATCCGATCCCCCTAAAAAATATTACCCCCCCCTGAAAAATATATGATCCCACCCTGAAATATATCACCCCCCCCCTCCGCCTCCAACGGCCGGATGATTACCTACGAACAAGGGCGAATTACTGCCCCCGTGTACTCTATGAAAGAGCGGGGTGATACATTTTCAAAAATGAAAATTATATGTTGAAGTGGGTGGGAAATCGCAACACCCTCCGCGCACCCCGATACACTGTATCAGGGGTGGCATTGCGTCTAATACGCGCGTCGGCGATTTAGATATCACAGCCGGTGATATACTCTATCAGGTGTGATATATCCCCTCATTGTATCACGGGCGGGTGATATGTTTCACCGGGTGACCAGACATATTGCAACAGGCGGTATCTTGTATGTGGGGTTACATAGTCCCACTGCTGTATCTGGGGGGATGACGTATTTAAGGAGGGATCAGATCTTTCAGCAGGTGATATAGGTCGGTCGCCCCGGTGGCGTATCAGGTTATCCTCGAGCCTGGTATAGGTCAGTTTCGTGAGTTCGAGCCCCGCCGAGTGCATACTCGTAAAAAAAAAAATTGGGACTTTTTCTTGTGGATAAATTGACTTGCGGAAAGCGCGAGAGCGTGAGTTAGCAACATTCGATGAACAATCGACGAGCAGTGGGATTGCTGAACCCTATGCGCGATAAAAATTGAAAACAAGAATCGGGGAGGAGAAGGGATGACACCTGTGACCACGGCTTGTCCAGAAGCTGGAAAGTCAAAGTGTGCTGAAAAAGAAAAGAAGAAACAAAAAAAAAAAAAATGCATTAGGGGGTGATATAGGCCCCCGTGATCAGCTGTATCCCAGGCCCCCTTGATACACTGTATATCATCGGGGGGGGTAGGATACTTCAACCGGTTATATATTTATCACGGGGTAATACAGCCCCCCGTGACGCACTGTATCAGGCCCCCCTGATACACTACATATCACCGGGGGGTGTAAGATACTTTAACCGGTTATATATTTATCACGGGGTAATGCAGCCCCCCGTGACGCACTGCTGTATCAGGCCCCCCTGATACACTGCATCAGGGGGGGTAGATATATTTTAGACGGTTGTAAAGTGTATCACGGGATGATGTAGTCCCGCGTGACACACGGTATCGGGGAGGGGGGGGGGGGGGTCAAATATTTCAGGGGGGGGTAATATATCACAGCCGCCGACCTATGTCCTTAATGAGGACACACAACCCGTAATACGCGCGATCGGAGTATCACACACAGCTTGCAAAGATGAGTTTCGACAAAATATTCCAAGGTCGTGTTCTGTAGGGTACTCACAAACCGTACCCGGGGTATTTACCCCGGGTATTACCCTACAAAGAACTTCTGTAAGTTCTGTGGGACATTTATACCCGTACCCGGAACTTCTGGAAGTTCTGTACGACATTCATACCCGTACCCGAAACTTCTGGAAGTTCTGTACGCCTGTGCCCACAATACCCGGGGTACGGGTACAGCCTTTTTATACCCGCTCGGAACTTCTGTGAGTTCTGTACGCCGGTTCCACAATACCGGGAACTTCTGGAAGTTCTGTAAGACATTCGTACCCGTACCCGGAACTTCTGGAAGTTCTGTAAGAACCCCGTACCCTTACCCGGAAGTTCTGTGAGTTCTGAAAGCCTGTGGCACAATACCCCGGGTACGGGTATACGCTTGTAACAATACCGGGAATGGCCGGTACAAATTGTAAATTTTGCGAATTAGGGTCGAGCGCGTTCTGACCTCATGTCTCGTGTTATGCATTCTGACGTCACGCCTCTTCCGTCACGCTGACGCCACACCTCCCCCAACACGAAATTACATAACCAAAGCCCCCTACAAACACAAACACACCCACTTATTCACAACCACCCGCAGCCTAGACACAAAACCAAAGAACAAACACCCACATCCGTCAAATGCATCTGTGCACCCGCGGAGAGGGAAAGCAGCCATCCGCAAGGATCCCCGCCTGACAGAGATGAAGGTAGTTCATCTTCCGCCCCTTCGTTAGACAGGGGTAGTGCGTCTACTCCACCAGCAGCCGGGAGCCAGCCCGAGGTAATCGAGGTGGATGGCTATATATAAAGCCGTTCTTGCAATTACACCGGCGCTCGTGTACGACATGAAAGGAGAGGTGTATGCATTGCCCGCGGACATCGTCAAAGCCGTCCATGACTTGAAGGTGCCGGACGGCTACAGGAGGAAGGGTTGCCGCGAGCGGTCGTTCATGTACTCGCCAGGAGTCTACGTCGTCCCGTTAGCGGAGGACCACAAACATAAGTACTTCTGCATGGCGGACCCCTCGTGCCGCAAAAACAAGACAACGGTTTCTTGCAAAAAGGGCGACCGCAGCAATGTGAACACCCACCACAAGAAGAGCAAACACAGGCTGCGCGAAGTGGCTGGAGCTGGGAAGGGTGGATAGCACAAACAAGCGAAAGGAAACATCCAGCGGAGCTTCGCGGCGAGCAAGAATTCCTGTGCTGAAACGAACAGGTGTGTGCATGTTAAATTGCGAACTCAAACTTGTTCTCGAACACATCAGACGGGTCCGGGCAAGGGCATGCTAGAACGTATAACATAGTCACAGCTGGAGTGTATTTTCATTTTTTAAAATATAATATCGACAGCTCGCCATCCATTTCTGAAACACAGATAAGAGGGGTATACCAAAACCAATTGCAAAAAAAGTTGAAAAAATATCGCGTGTTGCAAATTCGTCGAGAAATCTCAGCCCACCGGTATGTTTTGTGGACTTTGTAGGACTGCGATGTCGTTTCGCCTTTTTGTCCGGTTGCCCTGATCTGGGCAGTGAAGGGAAGAGAGGGAACTGGTATCTGGTCTCACGCGCTCGTTGGTTGCTCATATTACCTGCCCCCAACACCTACCTTTCAATCGCTTTTGCTCCGTGTTTTGTGTATTTTTTTCAGAGTTCGCGAGCTTATTGCTGTCAAGATGGTGATCGAGAAGTTTCTGCCGTTCGGCTTCTTCTCGTCTGGTTCGACGTGGCAGGAGCTTGTGGGGCTGCTCACATCCAACACGACACACTTTCCGCCGCTTTCTTCTCGGCGCATCAAGCACCTCCTTGTGGAGATGTACGTCGCTACGAAGCACGTCAGTGGTTCATGGTTCAGTGGTGGCACTTTTGGTTTTGTGGTTGTATCCAACGTATCGTCCACATTTTGGGGGTCAATTCTCTCCTCTCCCTATTGTCTCTTTGAAACCAGGTACTGTAGGTTTCTGTTGTCGTTTTGAATCGAGAGCCCCCCTCCAAACCCGCTCGCTTTTGATCAAAACCAGGCCCCCCATTTCCCTTCACAGCTGTCAGATTTTGTCCCCCTCAGAAACGGGTTTTATAGTTTCCGCGCACAGACTGACTAAAATCATCCTGTTGACCCTGATAGCTACACTGTAGCTGCAAGGGGAGTCGCCGACCTATATCCTCAATGAGGACACACAACTCGTAATGCGCGCGATTGGAGTATCACACACAGCTTGCAAGATGAGTTTCGACGAAATCTTCGATCTCTCAGCTGGAGTGTATTTTAATTTTTATAATATACATACGTGTATACATACGTTGCAGTTGAAATACATCGTGACTGCTGTCAGCACGAGCAACCGAGCGGGCCTGGTGGAGTCCAGTTTAGCATGTTAGTTTTCTGATTGCCACATGTCGGCATGTTTTATGTACGTCCTGTGACCACGGACTTGATTATATGCGAGTTAATGTGAGAACAACAACAACAAACAACAATGTACGAGTATTTCTCAAAGTTTTTTTCGCCGTGGGCGTTCGTCCCACCTCCCGAATAGGCTAGGGTTTGTGTACGTGTCCAATGATGTACATATTTATTAAATCCGTACACATATTTTTTCCCATCAAAATCCTGCACACCAGGTGTCCGCGCCGACTCTATTATTTCTTACCTGTATATTTCATCCTAGTTATAGAGATACAAGCTCCTCTGTGGCCACAGAAGTATGGTACTGTTGATATTGATACGTATAGTCTACACTCGTATGTACAGCACATATACGAAGTCAATTTTGTAAATAAGCAGAATATTATCGAAGTATGAGAAAATATGGGTTTTGTACGTATGTAAGAAGTTTGACCAATCAGATCAATGCGGTAATTCATAGTCGTATGAGCGATAGCATTGGGCACACCTGGCCCAGCTGTGTAGGCGACGACCTGCACGCGGAGCGCGTAGGGGAGCAGAGTCAGAGCTTACAGGTCCAAGGTGTGATACAGACTAGTATAAGTTCCGCCATTGCCGGGAGAGGGTGGCAACGATCGATGCCGCCTTCACGACAGCGTCTGCCGACCTACGCCGGCACACCCAAGCAAAACCAAGCAACCAGCAATATTATCCTGCTCTCTGGCTCCGCGGCGCGGGCTGTCATGAGCAAGATGGTAAACGACGATCTTCGTCTCCAACTGCAAATTCTTGCATTCGGCTCCCCTGGCCGACGCCACTTCACCTGATGCTCTTCGCGACAGTGGCAGTTCGGCGGCGCCGGCTGGTGGGTCGCGGGCGGTGCTGCGCTCAGAGCCCCGCTGTGGGTCCGGGGGTGGTAGTGGCGGCGCTGGTTCTAGATGAGGACACGGTCCCTTCCTGTCGGTTGGGCCAACACCTGGGGGGGCGGCTGCTGAGCTTGCCGTTGGTAGAGCGGTGACGGCGCCGGGGGCCAGCGGGGGAGCGGGTGCCCGGCCGGCCACCCAAGGTGTAGGAGGGGGGCTGCGTGGGCGTGCGTTGGTAGCTTTGGCTGGCGATAGGGGTGTGGGGCGTGCTCGCGTGGCGGTGGCTCCGGGCTCGGTCCCCTTCGGCGAGAAAGGTACGGTTTCTTGTGTGCGTGTGAGTGAGTTGCCGGCTGACTTGCTGCGTGTACAAGGGGCGTTTGATGGCGTACGTTCGGGTGCCTTGCGATTCGTTGCGGTCGACCCTTGGTTGGATGCTCGGGCGGTTGTGATGCAGGCGATGGCCGAGAAAGGCTCCGCCAGCCTCGGTCATCTCGCCTCGGTAAACGCCCCCCTCTTGAGACGGTGTCAGCGCCCTCGTCTCGTACAACTGCTTCAGCGAGGCAGGTGTCGCAGCTCGTTGGCTTCCTTATACATGTCTCCTTTGCTGTGCGTCCGGGGCGGTTTTTCGTGAACCGTTTGTTGGCTTCGGTGGGTATGCAGCGCATATCTGCCGGATCTGATTTCGGTTTTCAAGGCGCAGAGGTTTCCCGAAAAAAGGGGCTGCTGCCGTCGCGCACGTCGGAATTTCCCCGCCGCGGGGGGTTCCAGTTGTATCTATCCCGTGTGATTGTGGGCCTGTTTCTGGCTCTGGTGGCAACGCCGGAAACTACTTCTTTGTGAGGTATTACGTAGACGATGGCATTGTCGTCGAGTTGCAATGGTGGCCGGACGGTCGCCGTTGTTAGCGCGCTGTCCAGTCGCTGGCATCGGACCATTTTCGCTTGTTGGGCGAACGTGGTGTCTCTGATCCGCCCCTCCTGTCCGCCAGAAAAATCACTGACTGGGACACGCAACTGGAGGTGTTGGGTTGGATCATTGACAGGGAGGTGCTTCCGGTTACGTTGCCGTCTCATAAGCGCCTCAAGCTGCAAATCTCCTTGCGGAATGGCCCTCGTCTCGTACATCTGCTTCAGCGAGGCAGGTGTCGCAGCTCGTTGGCTTCCTTTTACATGTCTCCTTTGCTGTGCGTCCGGGGCGGTTTTTCGTGAACCGTTTGTTGGCTTCGGTGGGTATGCCGCGCATATCTGCCGGATCTGATTTCGGTTTTCAAGGCGCAGATGTTTCCCAAAAAAAGGGGCTGCTGCCGTCGCGCACGTCGGAATTTCCCCGCTGCGGGGGGTTCCAGTTGTATCTATTCCGGGTGATTGTGGGCCTGTTTCTGGCTCTAGTGGCAACGCCGGAAACTACTTCTTTGTGAGGTATTACGTAGACGATGGCATTGTCGTCGAGTTGCAATGGTGGCCGGACGGTCGCCGTTGTTAGCGCGCTGTCCAGTCGCTGGCATCGGACCATTTTCGCTTGTTGGGCGAACGTGGTGTCTCTGATCCGCCCCTCCTGTCCGCCAGAAAAATCACTGACTGGGACACGCAACTGGAGGTGTTGGGTTGGATCATTGACAGGGAGGTGCTTACGGTTACGTTGCCGTCCCATAAGCGCCTCAAGCTGCAAAATCTCCTTGCGGAATGGCCCTCGTCTCGTACAACTGCTTCAGCGAGGCAGGTGTCGCAGCTCCGTGGCTTCCTTATACATGTCTCCTTTGTTGTGCGTCCGGGACGGTTTTTCGTGAACCGTTTGTTGGCTTCGGTGGGTATGCCGCGCATATCTGCCGGATCTGATTTCGGTTTTCAAGGCGCAGATGTTTCCCAAAAAGGGGTTGCTGCCGTCGCGCACGTCGGAATTTCCCCGCCGCGGGGGGTTCCAGTTGTATCTATCCCGGGTGATTGTGGGCCTGTTTCTGGCTCTGGTGGCAACGCCGGGAACTACTTTTTTGTGAGGTATTACGTGGACGATGGCATTGTCGTCGAGTTGCAATGGTGGCCGGACGGTCGCCGTTGTTAGCGCGCTGTCCAGTCGCTGGCATCGGACCATTTTCGCTTGTTGGGCGAACGTGGTGTCTCTGATCCGCCCCTCCTGTCCACCAGAAAAATCACTGACTGGGACACGCAACTGGCGGCGTTGGGTTGGATCATTGGCGCGGAGGCGCTTACGGTTACGATGCCGTCCCATAAGCGCCTCAAGCTGCAAATCTCCTTGCGGAGTGGCCCTCGCCTCGTACAACTGCTTCAGCGAAGCAGGTGTCGCAGCTCGTTAGCTTCCTTATACATGTCTCCTTTGCTGTGCGTCCGGGGCGGTTTTTCGTGAACCGTTTGTTGGCTTCGGTGGGTATGCCGCGCATATCTGCCGGATCTGATTTGGTTGTCGTACGGCCAACCTCGGGCAGCGCCTCGTCTTGGGACCCGAGTTTCAAGGGAACCTCGAGTTTTGGCGATGGTTTAATGAGGAAGGATTGGACGCGCGCGGAAGAACCTTGTCGGCTCCGATGTATCATTTGCTTGAGCGCCCATCCCAACGTACTCCGTTTTCGGGTGCATCCAAAACCGGTGTCGGGGGTTTCTGCCTTGAAACTGGGGTGTACTGGAGATACGATATTGACGCCGGGGAACGATCTCGATTTTGCGGGTCGAACAAGTCAGTTGCAGGCGAGACCGATATATCGATTAACGTCCTCGAACTGCTAGGTATGGTCGTCTCCCTTTGGGTCGTCGTATCTCCGTGCGCCGAGCGCCCGGCCGCGTTGGGGGACTGCGTGTTGTGGCGTGGCGACAACGAAGCAGCCGTAGAGTGGGTGCGGCGTTGTCGAGGCGGGAAGGAGCCGAGATCGGGCGCGTTGATGCGCCTCCTTGGTGTGCTCAAATTGTCCTCTGGTTGGCACTTCGACGCGAAACACGTAGGGGGTATTTTTAACGTTGTCGCGGACGGTATCTCACGCTGGGATCGCGCTTCCGTCCTCGTTAATATGCGTGCGGTCCGTGGGATATACTGCTCGCGGGCGAGAAGCTGATCCCCACGTGGCGTGCCGGGGGTCGTGTTTTGTGGCCGGTCCTGTGCGCTTCGTTCTGTCTCTTGACTCACGCGTCAGAAATGTTCGCGGAAACCCGGTTACGAGTTCACGAGACTTATTGTTTGCGGCGTGCTGATGTTGCATTCTTTTGCAGAAATATTCAGCTTACTGTTGCGCAGTGGTCAACCGCGGATCATGTCAAGGTTCGATTTCGCGGGCCGCAGGGTGACCAACCGCGGAAATGGGCGGTTGTCACGCATGTGCGATAGGGTCCGTCGATGCGCGTGGGGGAAGGTGGCGGCGCCGTCGATCTAATGATCGAATTGATGTCCTGTTACTTGTTTCTTCCCTCTTCGGCCCCCTTGGTTGCGTGTGTCGTTGGTAATGGCAGGTGGTCCATGTGGACACAACATCAAGCGACGGTAGCTTTGCGGAAAGTGGTTGCGTTGGCGGGTGTGCGTGCGGAGAAGTACGCCTTGCACTCCCTGAGGATTGGAGGCGCAACGCACTTGTCGGCAGGGGGTGCAACACCGGCGGTGTTGCAGTGTGAGGGCCGATGGGCTCTGACTAGTTGGGCAAACGTGGAATTACAAAGAAGTGTGTTATCCCGTGCGCACTCTACGACTCGAGGGTAGGGGGTGGCGGGGTGGGGTGGGACTACATTCGTAATACGGGTCAACTACCAGTTTGTGCTGGAGGCTTGCGTCGAGAGTTCGATGTCGCCAGTTGGGTTGGGAGTTGACTCGTGTATACGGATGTTAGCGTGGGGTTGCCGGCGGGGCAGCCCCGGGGTATTCCCATCTCCAACCCCCCTCTCCGGGCGAGGGGTTGCGCATTAATATAATACAACTTCGAAAGCAAAGTGCAAAGCAGAATATTATCAAAGTATGAGAATATATGGGTTTTGTACGTACGTAAGAAGTTTGACCAATCAGATCAATGCGGTAATTCATAGTCGTATGAGCGATAGCATTGGGCACACCTGGCCCAGCTGTGTAGGCGACGACCTGCACGCGGAGCGCGTAGGGGAGCAGAGTCAGAGCTTACAGGTCCAATGTGTGATACAGACTAGTTTAAGTTCCCACCCACCCGCCCGTGCTTTTGAGGGAGTCAGTGGAGGGGGAGTTAATCGGTCGCAGTAACGTTGCGCGTGTTTGTTACTGTTTTGGCAAACGCACCCGTTTTCGCTGAAGATGCGACGGGGTTTTGTAGATTGCGCAGGTTTGCGGTGGGTGCTAGCCGCATCAGTGTTATAGCGTGGTGCAAGGGGTGTTCGTTGTTGTGTTTTTTTGCAGCATGTATGTGTAATATCTGAGTATCCCTCCGTGCGTTGGGGTTACGTATGACTGTTTTACGCAGATATTATGTTGATAGTTAACAGCGAACGTTGTGGCAGTGCATCGGCACGGATTTAGCGCGCAATCTGAAAGTGTGGGAGAGGGGAATTATCCGTATATTGGCAAGTAAGTGCATTTGTTTAATGTGCATGGTGTGTGCAGGCGTGCAAATTTTATAGCATATTTATTACACGCGTGTGTACGTTTTTTTATATGCTGCACGTTATAGGCGGTTGCCTCGTATGTCTTCTTCGAGTTGCCAACGATTGTTCGTCGTTGGTTGTTGGCTGGCGTCGAGAGTTCGATGTCGCCAGTTGGGTTGGGAGTTGACTCGTGTATACGGATGTTAGCGTGGGGTTGCCGGCGGGGCAGCCCCGGGGTATTCCCATCTCCAACCCCCCTCTCCGGGCGAGGGGTTGCGCATTAAAATAATACAACTTCGAAAGCAAAGTGCAAAATAAACGTTTTCGGCATATATACGAGTATATATCTTTTATGAAGAGACCTTGATATTAGATTATGATACCGGAAATCGCGCGAAAACAGCATGGGGCGGGCGGCTACGAATGGGAAGTATGGCATTTTTTGTAGAACCGATAATGCGCTTCGCTATTCACTTCTAATCATATACATCATATATATCATATACTAAAGTACAGCAGTAATGATACATACAAGCAAAGGCGTAAACATCGTCTTTATTTTTTCGATAACTGCCGTCCTCGCAGGTGGTTGTCGGTAACATGCAGGAGGAGATCAAGAAGGCCACGCGCGCCTACTGCTGACGAAATGGGCTTGAATGAGGGCTGAAGAATGCTCGGGGGCGGGGGGGGCTGGTGGCTACTATTTATATTAGCTCACAGCGGTAGCACCTGTTCGTGTTTAATTCGCCTCTACGCGAAACTGCTGTTCTTGCTGCAGCTACGATAGTAGTTAGATTAGCATTCGCGTGTTTTTTTTTCGGCAGTTTGGTTTGTGGGGTTCGAAGTTAGGTTTGTATTTGTTCTTGTAAGCTCAAAAACCATAGTTGGTGGGCCTCTTGGTATGATAGTTGCAACCCGGAGGGCCTCTTTTTGTATACTTGAGAGTTTTATTATACGAGGGGTATCACATTTCTGTTAGATGACTGTAATTATTATATTTATAGTAAACAATGCTCTCGAAGTTTTTTTTTTAGATACTTGTAATATTATACTTCAAGTATAAATAATAGTTGCTGTGATCGGCATTTCTTGTTTTTGTTCGCGGTTCAAACAATTTTCGGGCTTGCCATACTAATATTACAGTTATACGTTGTACCTTGTATTCAAAATGCAGTCGTAGTATCAGTTTTATTGCAAAGTTTGTTCTTGAGCAACAGTACGGTAATTTGGGAGGCAAACCTGTAACCGCGGAAGTTGTATTTTGGGGGGTTGGAAAGGTCCTTACTGTGAAATTTATGGAACACAGCACCAACACAAACAGGGTTTGTGAACTAAATAACGAACGCCAAACATGGGCTACAATCGTACCCAAATGTTGCCAGTATGTGTTATTTCTTATGAGTGCATCAGTGTTCGCAGTATGCCAATCGCAGTAATTGGAGCTGCGCTGACACTTGTGTCTTTTGACCAGTCAACTGATTTTTTGGCCTCTTTTGAGGCGGGTATTTTCCCGGGAATTACCCGTACCCGGAACATCTGTGAGTTCTGTACGACATTCATACCCGTACCCGAACTTTCTATTTTCGTTCTGTCTGTAAGGTACACACAAAACCATACCCTGGGTATTTACCGCGGGTATTACACTACAAAGAACTTCTGTAACTTCTGTAGGACACTCATACCCGTACCCGGAACATCTGGAAGTTCTGTACGCCGGTGCCACAAAGACCCGGGGTACGGGTACAGCATGTTTATACCTGCCCGGAACTTCTGGAAGTTCTGTACGCCTGTGCCACAATACCCGGAACTTCTGGGAGTTTTGTAAGACTTTCATACCCGTACCCGGAACTTCTGGAAGTTCTGTACGACATTCATACCCGTACCTGGAACTTCTGGATGTTCTGTACGTCCTTCGCCACAATACCCGGGGTACGGGTACAGCTTGTTGTGTACCCGACCGGAACTTCTGGAAGTTCTGTATGCCTGTGCCACAATACCCGGAACTTCTGGAAGTTCTGTAACACTTCCATACCTGTACCCGAAACTTCTGGAAGTTCTGTAAGACCCCCATACCCTTACCCGGAATCCACAAACCCTACAAAACACGACCTTGAAATATTCGATCTTACAGCTGGAGTGCTTTTTTTTTAATTTATCATCCCGCTCTTTGATAGAATACAGGGGGGCAATAATTCACTCTTTTTCGTAGGTAATCATCCGGCCGTTTGAGGCGGAGGGGGGGGGTGATATATTTCAGGGGGGGTAATATATTTTAGGATGTAACCGGTCGCCCCGGTGGCGTATCAGGTTATCCTCGAGCCTGGTATAGGTCAGTTTCGTGAGTTCGAGCCCCGCCGAGTGCATACTCGTATAAATTCGTTGGGACTTTTTCTTGTGGACAAATCGACTTGCGGAAAGCGCGAGAGCGTGAGTTAGCAACACTCGATGAACAATCGACGAGCAGTGCAATTGCTGAACCCTATTCGGGATAAAAATTGAAGGCAAGAATCGGGGAGTAGAAGGGACGACACCTGTGACCACGGCTTGTCCAGAAGCTGGAATGTAAAAGTGTGCAAAATAAAATAAAAAAATAGTAATAATTAGGAGGGGATCAGATATTTCAGGGGGGGATCATATATTTTAGAGGGGGATCAGATATTTTGGGGGGCGATCAGATATTTTTGGCGGGGATGATATATTTCAGCGGGGTCCGGATATTGCCGTGTTTCACTGCATGCCCGCGGGTCGTCACTCTGACAGCACTCCAGACAGCAGGCGCGTTCGTGTATACTCACGATTACCGTGCGGTTCGTACGGTGCAGGCAGCCCAACCGCTGTAGTTCGTAGCCGCGAGTTGGTTAGTTGTGGGGACAGGGGAACTCTATGCTGTAGTTGAGTGTATACCCGCGGCCATATGAGTTAGGTCTGCACATTTGACCTTTTCACTTGTGCGCCTATTTCCGTATCGTGCGTTTTTGGCGGGAAAGTGTAGTATTTCCCGGACGAATTATGATTTCACTTGGTTTTTCGGATCTTCCTAGGGCTCCAGCATCTTTGTGAGACCACGGACTCTATGTTTTTGACAAGAGTTAGTATGAGAATCAGTTAACACATTTGACCTTTTCACTTGTGCGCCTTTTTTCGTATCGTGCGTTTTTAGGCGGGAAAGCGTAGTATTTCCCTGACGAATTTTGATTTCACTTGGTTTTTCGGATCTCCCTAGGGCTCCAGCACCTTTGTGTGACCACGGACTCTAGATGTTTGACAAGAGTTAATGTGAGAAAACAACAACAACAACATGAGAAAACAACAACAATAACAACAACAACAAATTGCCGAAGGGATCCCATAAATCGCAACAGGGGGGCATGCTGCCTATTAAACTGAAGAAACCAACACACGACGCGTATGAAAATGCGTGGAAGTGTGGTGAGCTAAAGCTTTATTTTTCCCCATCCGCCGGAGGATATAAAAAATAAAAATAAAAAAAAACTGAAGTATAGGCCTTGCCATCATCTTCCTGACGTATTCGCGACTTCCAACTGACATCTTTAATTACCTCTATCTAGTTGAGTGGATACCCGCGGCCATGTGAGTTCAGTTTGCACATTGGACCTTTTCACTTGTGCGCCTTTGTGGAACGACGGACTCTGGAATTTTGACAAGAGTTAATGTGAGAAAACAACAACAACAATAAGTAGCTAGCGTAAGACCCCACAGGTTTCGCCTTGTAGTGCTAGTCCATCACTGATTCAGTGCCCTCGATGCTACGCCCCGAAGTGTTTTGTGGCAGTTTGTAGGATCTACACCGTTTCTTGTGTTTTGCTTTCCCTTTGCTTGCTTTAGTATATGTTTTATTTTTATTTCTTTTTTATCTTTCCATATGTTTCAATTGGTTCGGATCACTCGAACGTAGGCGTGTTGACAGGGCTGGTTGGTTTCTTGGTCGCTGGTTGATGTTCTTCGCGACACCTCCCCCTGCTGGCGAACTCACGTGTTCATTCATTTCCCGTAGCAATACATACGTGGTTGCCCTTACTGATTTAATCTATTTCTGCCTTGAATTTCTGACTCCTACAATATACCTGGTACATATTACAAAAAATAATTATACACTCCAGGTGTGAGAACGAAGATTTGATCTAACCTCATCAATGCAAACTGTCTGTGATATTCCAACTGCGCGTATTTGTGGGTGTGTCCTCATTAACATATTTTTTATATATATGGAAACACGTCAGCTGTGAGTACGACCGAATACGAATAGACTAGATATCCGCCAGATTAAGAAACACTTCACGCACTAGATATCACCTCAATATATTTCTAGAGCCACCCATACCGCTGCTCCCCCCCCCCCCCCCTCCCGCGCCCCGAACGCCCCCTTCTTCACCACCACCCGCACCATCGCCTAGTAGACCTAGCACCACACGTATAACAAACCCCTCACTTAAAACCCTTCCCTCCCCCCCCCCCCGCCCCCACCCCTCATCTCCCCAACCCCCCCACCCCATCCCACCCCCACCCTCTCGAACACTCCGCCCTCTCCCTACTCACTGATTGTACGACTTACCCCAGGATATTTATGATAAACTGATGCATTTTTTCCAAAACCGACACATTTATCACCTCAAAATAATGTATAGTTTCCACGCAGAGATTGAGCTGCCCCACCAGCCTCACCCCCGCCCCAACCCCCCTATATAATAAACTTGTTTCTTTTTTTCTTTCTTTTCATAAAACCGTCAGATTTATCCCCTTAGCTTAAAGGGTTTATAGCTTTCACGCACAAATTTCCCGCCCGTCCGCCCGACTGCGGGATATCGACAGTTAGTGCATGTGTTGGAGGGGCACCTTGACGCAGGTTTTTTTTGGTTGTCGTAACAAAGAGAAATTAATGCCTTGGGGTCGCGCTCGAGCATCGAGAACTGAGTATGCACAGGAGATTGACGGCAAACGGCGAAAAAATATACTTCACAAAGTAAGAAACGTTCAAAAAAATCATAACTATATACTCGGAGTATTATAAAAAATGAAAATACACTCCAGCTGTGAGATCGAAGATTTTGTCGAAACTAATCTTCGCACGCTGTGTGCGATACTCCGATCGTGCGTATTACGGGTTGTGTGTCCTCACTAAGGATATAGGTCGGCGGCTCCCCTTACGACTGCAGTGTAGCTATCAGGGTCAACAGGGTGATGTTCGTCAGTCTATATGCTATGGATCGCGGTCACAAGACGGGTCACTTATGCACCGACAGAGAGACTTGACGTCATCGTTGTGACGCGTGAACCCCACTCAGCATTTTTACGGTCAGACAATAGTTCGTGGTGTATGTGACAAGTACATAGATGAATGGTCGGCGGCGTTCAAAACCGTCAAAAATATTTGGCGTGCGTGCGTCCGCATCACCGGCACGGGGTCGAACCGCTTGTCGTCTCTTCACTGCTCTTTCCGGCGCCAGTCGTAGCACGTATCACTCAACCCCCGAAGGCACGACTGTGTGGTGTGGTCCGGACCCGCGGTCTGTTTGTTTGGTGTGTGCTGTGTGCTGTGTTTTGTGCAGCGGGCGACAGAGGTGCGCTCGCTCTTTTTTTCCGTGCTGTGTATGGTGGGCATGCTTGCGCCCCATCCCGGCACAAAAATACCTTCATATAAATCAGAAAAAATCAAATTTTGCTGCAAGTAAGCGATTAAGCATGCTTAACAAAGCAACGTCCTGCGAATTTGGTTAACATTGTATCTGGCTTACTTAGAAAGCAGCTAAACGCGCTTAGAAAAAAAAAACAATTGCCTAAACAGGCAATAAGCAATCAAGTAAACCTTTTTGTATATGATCACCAACACTATCGAGATGATAGGCACCGAACTTGCTGAACCGGTGCAGCCGGGCGAGAGGTGTTCGAAATGGGCTACCCCCGCCGCGCGCGCCACGTCCTCTGAATGGCGGAGCACCGGTTCGGGAAAGACTAATAGAGCCCTTCCAACCTGCTGCTGCTGTCATTGTGGCCTGCTGCCACCGATCTGGAAGCGGATGTCGTGATGGTTTGGCTGTTGCGTTCTGTGCTGCGACCTTGCCTCTTGCTGAGTAGCGCCTGTACTCAACTGTTGTTCGATGGGTTCTGATATTTTTGAATACCTGTGAAGCAATACGTACACCAAAAAGCAGTGGCTGTACGTCAGCCTAGTGCTACAATAATCCGCGCACATTTTGAAATGCCCGCCTCCCGCCCCCCCGCCCCCGATCCCTCTTGTTTAAACGCACCAACCTGAAAGCAGAATCTGCCAGAGTAGTAAACACTACCAGCCAGCTGATATCATCTCATTATCCATCTAGCCATCCATGCCGTAGCTCCAACTCATATCCGCCCCCCCTTCCCCCCCCCCCCTCCCCCCCTTTGTTCCCCGCCCAGTTCGTTCAAACGCCCCACTTACAATCAAAATCGGCCAGAGTGATGACCACTTCTAAGCAATTGATATCACGTCATTATCTTTCTAGCCATCCATGAAGTAGCTTTCATTAATCCCCCCTTCCCCCTTCCAACGCCCCCTCCTTCCACACACCCCGCACGATCGCCTAGACCCAGCACCGTGCGTAGGCACAAGCTCCTACATATACGATTAATACGCGCGATCGGAGGATTACACACAATCAATGTTGCGAACATCATTGTCGACCAAAACCGTGATTTTAATATTATCATGTGACCTAAACCTGTTGAACCCCCCCCCCCTTCTTCTTCTATATATATATATATATTTTCCTCGCTTTCTCTCGCTTAAACGCTCCACCTACTATCGAAATCCGCCAGAGTAATAAATACTTCCGCGCCATGGATATCGCCTCGTTATCGTTTTAGAGCCTTCCATGCCGCTTCTGCGATTCCCACCCACCCCCGCCCCCAACGCTCCCTCCTTCCCCACCACCCGCACCATCGCCTAAACCTAGCACCACGCGTACAGCAAACCCCTACATCTATGCGACCTAACGCCCCCCCCCCCGCCCCCGGCCCCTCCCGCCACATCCCCCCCCCCTCCCCCACAAGAAACATTTATAGTTTCCACGCACAAATTGACCTGCCCCACCCGTCCCCCCCCTCCCCCCATCCCGCCCCCCTTTTGATCAAAATCAGGCCCCCACGTCTTCGAAAACTCCGCCCTCCCCTCACCGGATAGTGGACAGGATTCACTTGATAAACTTATGCATTTCCTTCCACAGCTGTCAGATTTTGTCCGCCTCAGAAGCGGGTTTTATAGTTTCCGCGCACAGACTGCCTAACATCACCCTGTTGACCCTGATAGCTACACTGCTGTAGTTGCAAGGGGAGTCGCCGACCTATATCCTTAATGAGGACACACAACCCGCAATACGCGCGATCGGAGTATCACACACAGCTTGCAGAGATGAGTTTCGACAAAATTTTCGATCTCACAGCTGGAGTGTATTTTTTCATTTGTATATTAATGCTAGAAGTAGCCCGTTTCGCATACGCCACCGCCGAGTTCCCGTCATTAGTACCAAATAGTGAGGTGCTTCCGAGAGTTCGGTTTCGAATTTGCGGACGTATGATACCCATCGACGTTTCAGACAGGGTATCCAGCAACAGCAGAAGCTCTCTATGCCGGTAGTGGAAGTGTTTTTGCGTCATCATTGCCACCTCCGTGGATGATTTTTCATCGAAATCTCGCAGTGGGTCTCCAGCAACACGGACGATGCTTGCTCGTTGTAGCGACACGTCTTCCATACACCCGTTCCGCTTTCCGCACCCCGTCTACCCCTCCGCCGAGTCTGGGACGCCAGGGACGATCTCCCGGTTCGATACCGGACGATTGTTAATTTCATTCATTTTTTTGGATCTTCCTAGGGTTCCAGCACCTACGTGTGACCACGGACTCTAGATTTTTGACAAGAGTTAATGTGAGAAAACAACATCTGTCAAAAATGCATTTGTCTCCGTAGGTTGTTGTTGTTTTCTCACATTAACTCTTGTCAAAAATCTAGAGTCCGTGGTCACGCGTGGGTGCTGGGGCCCTAGGAAGATCCAAAAAAATGAATGAAATAAACAATCGTCCGGGAAATACTACGTTTTCCCGCCTAAAAACGCACGATACGGAAGAAGGCGCACAAACAAGTGAACATGTCCAATGTGCAAACTGAACTCACATGACCCCGGGTATCCACTCAACTACGGCATAGAGTTCCCCCGTTGCCACAACCAACCAACTCGCGGCTACCAACTACAGCGGTTGGGCTGCCTGCACGGTATGAACCGCACGATAGTAGTGAGTTTAGACGAACGCGCCTGCTGTCTGGACTGATGTCAGAGTGACGACCCGCGGGCATGCAGTGAAACAAGAGCAATCGCAACCACAAACCAAATACTCCGGAGTATCAATAATCGCCCCTCCTTCCCGGATTATTTGGCAGGTTGCAGCGCAGCTACGACGCCCGTGCCTGAAAATTATATATATGCGGCGGGTCGTTCCCCACATGAAGGGTATACAACTCTTCTACAAACTCTACAAAAATCAGGGACGTAAGTAACATGTTGTACTACTGCCTCGTAAAAATAACCCTGAAAAAAAGACGATCGCTGCTCTCATGATGATGATGTGCATGCGGGTCGTGGGTTCCCGTGTGCCATCCTTCTGCTGTGGTTCTCCGTGGCCGCCTCATCGCCTTAGCACACTCGGCCCGCTCCTTCGCACTTGCTCTCGTCCACACTCAATTCCAATCGTTTCCCCTTCTCCACCGTCCTAAAAAAAACAAAATGATCCACGCAGCTTGCGGTGCTGATCTGAAAAACAAAAAATTTCGTTTAGGGAGAGTTCAATCCTTCTCTTCCCCGCCCGTCGACGGCCAGACGCCCTCCTCCATCGTCGTCGAATCCAGCCTCTTGCCGGCGCAGTTCCCTCCACGCAAACCGAGACTGCGCCGTAGCGTGTCTCGTGGTGGCGCCTGCCTCCGCGCACGAGCATCCCGATCAAGCATTGCTGCTCCGCCGCTGCTGCCTAAAAAGACGCGCGAGTCGTAGATGACCATGCCTAACGCACCACGTACGACTCAATATCTACCATGTTCGATCTCGCTGACGCAGTCCATTATGAAAAAATGCAAAAATATGAAAACGGATCAACTAACCGCTGCTGTTGTTGAGAGCGCCTAGCAGCGTGGGTAGGTACAATTCGACCCGAGTCGACGATGGAAGAATGAAGCTGAACTATTCTCGTGATAAAAGTGGAATCTGCAGTGGAGACTGGAGAGAAGGGCCCGCTATGTGAACCCAAATCTGAGATACTACCGGGAGGAGAGCGCGAGATAAGTGCGACGATAATAAATGGGATGAAGAAAAAGTCAGAGATAACTCTGTGTGCACAAGTGCATGTAAGCATGCTTTGTATGGATTGAGTGGGTGCTTTCTACGTCGCGAGGAACGTATTATAATTGTTGTACATTACCACAACAAAAAACACTCCAGCTCTGAGATCGAAGATTTTGTCAAAAGCAAGATGTGTGTGATCCTCCGATCGCGCGTATTACTGGGTGTGCGTTCTCATTAAAGATATAGGACGGCGACTCCCCTTGGGACAACAGTGTAGCTTGTACCAGGGCAATATATATATGCGAAGCATGCCCTAGTAGGCTTGTAACGAGAGTGGGGGGGTCTTTCTGGCGGGTGTAAGGCCGGACTCACCCTCAAGGAGTGATACCTTCTTGCTGCTGCGTGTGGCCGCGAGGCTTAGGCGTGTCGGTAGAGTTGGGTGGTACGTTGTGCGTTAGGCATGGTCACCTACGATTTGCGCGTCTTTTTAGGCAGCAGCGGCGGAGCAGCAATGCTTAATCGGGATGCTCGTGCGCGGAGGCAGGCGCCACCACGAGCCACGCTACGGCGCAGTCTCGGTTTGCGTGGAGGGAACTGCGCCGGCAGGAGGCTAGATTCGACGACGAAGGAGGAGGGCGACTGGCCGTCAACGGGCGGGAAAGAGTCGGATTGAACTCTCCCTGAACGAGAATTTTTGTTTTTCAGATCAGCATCGCAAACTGCGTGGAGCATTTTGTTTTTTTTAGGACGGGGGAGAAGGGGAACCGACTGGAATTAAGTGTGAACGAGAGCAAGTGCGAACGAGCTGGCCGAGTGAGCTAAGGCGATGAGGCGGCCACGGAGAACCACAGCAGGAGGATGGCACACGGAGACCCACGACCGGCACGCACATCATCATCATGAGAGCAGCGATCGTCCTTTTTTCAAGGGGTATTTTTACGAGGCAGTCGTACAACATGTTACTTACGTCACTGATTTTCGTAGAGTTTGTAGAAGAGTTGTATATTCTTCACGGGGAACGACCCGCCGCATTTTTCAATTTTCAGGCACGGGCGTCGTAGCTGCGCTACAACGTGTCCAATAACTCGGGAAGGAGGGGCGATCATTGATATCTGTACTGTGTTTTTTGGTTCCATTGCTCTTGTTTCACTGCATGCCCGCGGGTCGTCACTCTGACAGCACTCCAGACAGCAGGCGCGTTCGTCTATACTCACGATTACCGTGCGGTTCGTACGGTGCAGGCAGCCCAACCGCTGTAGTTTGTAGCCGCGAGTTGGTTAGTTGTGGGCACGGGGGAACTCTATGCTTTAGTTGAGTGGATACCCGCGGCCATGTGAGTTCAGTTTGCCCATTTGACCTTTTCACTTGTGCGCCTTCTTCCGTATCGTGCGTTTTTAGGCGGGAAAGCGTAGTATTTCCCTGACGAATTTTGATTTCACTTGGTTTTTCGGATCTTCCTAAGGGCTCCAGCACCTTTGTGTGACCACGGACTCTAGATTTTTGACATAGTTAATGTGAGAAAACAACAAACAACAATATCGTGTGCTTTCCCAAGGCGCCGGCTCACCTGGTAGGCTTTCCAGGAGTAATAACAGCAGTGTTGCTGCTCCAGCCCAACCGTTGTACCAGCAGATGTTGTCGACGAAGGTTGACCGGAAGCCAAGTCGAAGAGGTTTAAAGTGAAAGCAGTGAGGTTCTGCGCAACACCGGAAAGAGGTACTGCTGTATGATATCGGCGACTGCCCGCCAGGAATCGGAGAGACTGTCAACGATTGGTGAAGGTAGCTACTACTGGCTGTAGGTGTGGTTGAGCGATAAATCATTATGTAGTTTTGGGGCGAAACGTGGCGGGGTCCGAACGACAAATCTCGAAACATGACGCGACTCATTGTTTTGGCGACCACGAAGTACATACGCCAACATACGTAAAACACGTCAACTGCGGATGGATGAGCTCGCTGGAAACTGATGAAGCCTTCACCGCATTTTGTTCACGTGAAGCAGACAGACAGCCGGGGGTGCCGCGCCTACTGTAAGTAAAAAGGAAAATTATAAACAAAGGTCATCTTCTCGATGTTCGCACAGAAACAACACTCTATAATTGTTTTTTGTGTGTTCACGTTTGTCGGAATACAGCTCTGTTTTTCCCTTTTCCGCCCCCCCTTTGGTGGCATAGTATTATCAAACCTAAAATACACGCCAGCTGTGAGATCGAATATTTTGTCGAAACTCATCTTTGCAAGCTTTGTGTGATACTCCGATCGCGCGTATTACGGGTGGTGTGTCCTCATAAAGGATATAGGTCGGCGACTGCACTTGAAACTACAGTGTAGCTATCATGTTCACCAGGGTAATATTAGGCAGTCTGTGCGCGGAAACTATAAAACCCGTTTCTGAGGGAGACCAAATCTGACAGCTGTTGGAGGAAATGCATCAATTTATCAAGTGAATTCTGTGCAGAGTCAAATAACCGGTGAGGGAAAGGCGGAGTTTTTAAGGACGTGGGGGACTGATTGTCATCAAAAGCGGTGGCGGGAGGGGGGGAGGGGGGAGGGACATGAGGGGCAGCTCAATTTGCGCGTGGAACCTATCAATCATTCTTGTGGGGGAGGGGGGGGAGAATGTGTGGGGGGGAGGGGGGGGGCGGGGGGGAGGCTTTAGTTGGCATATATGTGAGGGTTTGCTATACGCCTGGTGATGGGTCTATGCGATGGTGCAAGTTGTGGGGAAGGAAGGGGCGTTGGGGGCAGGGGAGGGGGAAGGGGGGGGGGGGGTGGCAGCACCGGCATGGACGGCTCTAAAACAAAAAAAATGAGGTGATATCCAGCGCCAACCTCGTACATACAGCTGCAGTATTAGTAGTTGTACAGTAGTAGTTCAGCCTTGGGATCGTTGTCATTTCCGCGATGCGAGCAAGCGCAGATATTTAGCTTCGATGCCGTTTATCATAGTAGTACAATGGTTCAGTTTTGGATGCATTATCATTGATGGATGGGCATCAGCGTGGAAACCTTGCATGAATGATTGCTGGCTCATTGCACGATGTACCTTGCATAAAAAACGGTATAAATTGTAGCAATAGTATTCATCGTTGTGATTACTGCCATTCATTCATGCGTGCGTCAGCGGGAAAGCCTCGCAAGCACTTGTGCGATTGTTTGGTTGATCGGTGGAACTATTAATAGCATTTTTTTAATGAATACACACGAGGACGAATAAATATGTCAGTTTAACGGGAAGAACACACCGCCAACGCCACCACCGCCATCTCCACCTCCCTCTCCACCACCACCACCGTCATCACAGCAATATATACAGAGTACGGGGTGGTGGCGATTGTGGTGGTGCTAGCGGTGATGTCATACGACAATGATGGTGGTGGCCAATATTTGGTGCTTCTGTTTCCGTGGTTACAAAGTACTAAAAAGTAAAGTATGATACGATTGCGACAGACTCTATCGCAGTCTGTTGTAAAAAAAAAATCTTCGGTAAAAGACAAGGTGGTATCAACGAACACAGGAAGCTCAGAGTTGAAATAAAGTGACTCCTTCAGGGTTCGTGGGCGCGCTTCTAGCGGTTCAAAATGCAAGTCTGTAAAAGCTCGCCAGGTGTGCGCTTGCGGATAAAAATCCGGGTGCCGGAAGCCGAGGTGGTCTGAACGATTTTCTACGGGTGCGCGACGTCGACCCGACCAAGCCTGACGACAGCAAGCAACGGCATGTTGAGGTCAAGCCATACTCCGAGAGCATGCAGGTGACGGTGCTGAAGCAGAGGATGTTATATGGCGAGATTCATTGGTCATCTGGGGTAGGAGCGCCTTGCGGGTGGAGGGACATGTTTGGGGAGCTGATTGAGGGTTCATTGGTAGAGACTACTCCGTATACAACGGCAGCTTGCGCTGCCGGGGTTGTAACGAAGACCAATGATAGGGACAGCTTACGCTATACCTACAACGGGACCCGAAGGGCGCGCCAGCTAGCGTTAGGCTGCGAAAGCAACTGAGTTAAATCGACACACGACGCGTACGAAATAACGTGGAAGTGTGGTGAGCTAAAGCTTTATTTTTCCCCATCCGGCGGAGGATAAAAAAAAAAAAACTACTCTGTGGGGCGAGACAACGAGTAGATAGTGTGTCTAGAGGTACATTCGTCGGATTTTGGAATGCACTTCGAAGAGGACGGCGAACGACTGCACAGAAGGCCGGCAGAAGACTTCGACGGGTTGAGCGGGGTGGGTGGGGGGGAGGGGAGGAGGGGGTTGGTTTACGCGCATAACGCATGACGCGGAGAGCTGCAGAGCTGCAGAGTTACACACCATGGCCGCGACCGCGCCACCGGCCGTTGACACCGATCTGCGGCGGCGGAGAGTGCGGGGGAGCTGTTGGGGGGGAAGGGGGGGGGGATGCTGCCTAATAAACTGAAGTGTAGTTCTGGCCATCATCTCCCTGATGTATACGTGCCTTCCAACAGATATCGTATATACTGGAGTCGCCGACCTATATCCTTAATGAGGATACACAACTCGTAATACGCGCGATCGGAGTATCACACACAGCTTGCAAAGATGAGTTTCGACGAAATCTTCAATCTCACAGCTGGAGTTTATTTTCATTTTTTATAAGAATAATTAGATAGCGTAAGACCCCCCGGGTTTCGCTTTGTAGTGCTATTCCATCAGTGCCCCCGATGCTACGCCCCGAAGTGTTTTGTGGCAGTCTGTAGGATCTGCACCGCCGTTTCTTGTGTTTTGCTTTCCCTTTGCTTGCTTTTTTAATAAATTTTCATTTCATTCATTTTCTTCTTTTTCATTATGTTTCAATTGGCTCGGATCACACGAACGTACGCGTGTTAACTTTTTTTCTTTATCCTCCGGCGGATGGATGAGGAAAAAAAAAGGGCAACAACCAAAAACGGGTATACCCGGTCACTTTTTCTAAAAAACGGTTACACTTTAAAATCAAGGGAAAAACGCACCCCACGAGCTACGCGACTGCCAGTCGATGAACCTCTCGTTTTTTGGCCTGCTGACGCTAGACATGAGGTGTGCTCGTACAAGGTATATGACTGTTGTGTAGTTAACTGTTGGTAATTGAATGCATGCATTTGTTGTCATGATCACCCTAATTCTTTGTATTCGTACTACTATAATATGTATCACGTATACGAGTATCCTCGTCAAACATGTACTACTACTGTATTCATCACTTCAAAACAGAGTGTCATCCCTATGACCACGGGACATAGTAGTAACAAGGGTTATTGTTGCTGTGGTCACACTCATTCGTACTCGTACTACGATATGTACCAATCCGGTCGCCCCGGTGGCGTATCAGGTTATCCTCGAGCCTGGTATAGGTCAGTTTCGTGAGTTCGAGCCCCGCCGAGTGCATACTCGTATCAATTCGTTGGGACTTTTTCTTGTGCACAAATTGACTTGCGGAAAGCGCGAGAGCGTAAGTTAGCAACACTCGATGAACAATCGACGAGCAGTGGAATTGCTGAACCCTATTCGGGATAAAAATTGAAGGCAAGAACCGGGGGGGGGAAAGGGACGACACCTGTGACCACGGCTTGTCCAGAAGCTGGAAAGTAATGGTGTGAAAATAAATAAATAAATAAATAGACCGCATAGTACCACATAGTACTCGTCAAACATGGACTGTTGTACGATATGATCATTTAGCAGTAAATGTAGGCTCGTATTTGTATCATACGAGCCGGTCAACAAGTATGATCGGCCCCTCGGCACCTATCGATGTTGTTGTTGTGCTCACATTAACTCGCATGATCAATGTAGACATATACCAGGTATACCAGGTATTATGTAGATGACGAAACCTTTGAGTTTTTCTTCCACGTATGGGCCTTTTTACGTATGCCTGGTACCTGGCATATGATGGGCCTTATCGATATGATACCAGGCACCAGGTATTCATGAAAAACACTCCCTGTACGACGCGTCGGAGAGAGCCTGAAAATACGCCTGGGGCAAAAATTATGATACGAGTTGGCAACCTCGGTGGCATCAGTAAGGAGGATGTTGCTGCGGGCACGCGTGGCGGTGCTGACGGATACAACGACGCCAGCTTCCTGCTGGGTTGTCTTCTTCAGCTACGTGCGTGACAGGGGTGAAGTGGTGTTTAATGTGGAAGGGGGTCGAAGCTGCTGTGAACCTCTTGGCCTTTCTTTCAGGCACCACAATGGCGTTCCATCCCAGCGAAAGCGACGTTCGTATATAGGGGATCAATGCATTACTTCTGATTGGGTGTAATGTATATGAAGGCATCTGATTGGCTTAAATACAATCAAAAACGGGTGAAAGCCAAACATAATGGCCATTTACGGGTGTACCCGGGACATTATCTCTAAAAACCAGGTACAAATGTTTTCTGGCCAATCGCGTGGCTCGTGTGTGTGTGTGTGTTCTTCACATTAAACCGTTCTTCTACTCGTCGACATCCAGCACACCCAGTGTCCGTACTGATTCTTCACCCTAGAAAGATCAGCTCTGTGGTCACAAGCTACGACACAGAGATAATGCATCGTAATGCATTCGACAACGCAATGTCATGCCCTAGTACTGGGTACGACGAGCACAACATACATACGTCAGCAACAGAAATACATTGGAAGAGAGAATACGAAATAAACAAAAACAAAAACAAGAACAAAAACAAAATAATAATAATAAGAAAACATATAAAAACAAAGATAAAAATAAAAGAAAAATGAAACAAACAAAATGAAGGGGAAATCGAAGAAACAACCCAACCGGAAAGGAGAGCCAAAGCTCGGAAAAGAAACATAATTAAAATAAAATAAAATAAAGTAAGGTAAAACCAAAATAAGATAATCCGAACACGAGCCAAAAACCTGGACACGCAAGGAGGGAACAAAGGGGAAAAAAATACCCCAGAAAAAGAAGAAAAGTGCTACGTACCTACTAGTCGGCCTGGTACCTTGCTACCCTGTCTGCCATCTCCTTCCTGCCTTCGTCCACCGCGGTCTCCCTTCTATTCCTCCTGTTGCCCCCCCTGCCCCCACTCCCTTGGACGGCTTTCCTTCTACTCCTCCTGTTTCCCCCCCTCCCCCCTTTGTGTTCTTCTCATTAGACCAAAATACCTTGTAAAAGAGAGAAACAACGAAAGAAACCAAGACAAAACAAAAAAATAAATAATTAAAAAGGGGAGCCAAAGCTCGGGAGATAGAAACATACCCCGAGCATGAGCCAAAATGGACATGCAAGGGGGAAAGAAAGGGAAAAAAATACCCCGGAAAAAAGGAAACAAGTAAAAGAAGGAAGACTGGGAGGGCCAAATAAAACAGGCTCGTCACCTACCCACCATGCAAGCCTCCCTTCATAAGGATGAGAAGGGGAGAGAAAAAAAGAAAGAAAAAAAATAAATTCACGGAAAAATCAAAGTACCAAGACATCACATTCCGAGCAGCCGTAGCAGTTGGCGGTACGAGTGGCATAGATAGAAAGGTTCCACCTACTAGTCGGCCTGGTACCTTGCTACCCTGTCTGCGGTCTCCTTCCTACTTTCATCTACCGCGGTTTCCCTTCTACTCCTCCTGTCCCCCCCCCTGCCCCCATACCCTTGTGCGGTGTTCCTTCTACCCCTCCTGCTGCCCCCCCTCCCCCCGTTCCCTTCGACACCACCCACGGCGGATGCGCGGCGCTGTCTACTCAGCTTTGCCTCATCCTCGTGCCACCTGCCCATGAACCGTTCAGCTGCTTCGAGGACCCCCGGTACCACTTGCCCGCCTTTTTTGCTGCAGTGGGCCACAGCGCGGTCCCAACTCCAAAAACTAAGGGGGAGTGTTCCGTTGATCCCTCGTTGGCTTTGAACACCCTAAGGTCCTCAGCTATGGCTCTAGGCCAAGTCTTGAGTTGTCCGCCTGGTTTCGGGTTCTCCCCACCAGCGATCGTCCCGAACATCAACCGACGGGGCAATCGCCCCTTGTGTTGTCGCACCAGGGCCCCGGCAAAGAAGAGCCGCCGTTTACGGATGGTCGTTCTCGTGGGGTGCGTTGGTCACTTGATTTTAGACTGTACCCGTTTTTGGCAGGAAAGTGACCCGGTATACTCGTTTTTGGTTATTGCCCAAAAAAATAGCTTTAGCTCACCACATTTTCACGTATTTTCATACGCGTTGACATGGCTGGTTGGTTTCTTGGTTGCTGGTTGATGCTTTCCGCGACACCTCCCCCTGCTGGCGAACTCACGTATTCATTTTTTACCCGTGTCAATACGTGATTGCCCTTACTGATTTCATCTTTTTCTCTGCCATAAATTTCTGACGCCTATAATATATAATACCTGGGATTTATTATGAAAGATAAAATACACTCCAGCTGCGAGATCGAAGATTTGTCGAAACTCATCTTTGCAAGCTGTCTGTGATACTCCACAAATGCGCGCATTAGTGTGTGTCCTCATTAACATATATTTTATACAAGCGCTCCGCTCCGCGGGCGGCTGATGCCGCCCGCTACGCTCGCGCAAGGAAGATTTGAACTACATGTGAAGGGGGCAGTGAGAATAGGCCCATGATTTAGTGCAACTAGCGATCTGATAATGCCAAGAGTACTTGTGCGGAGCTGATTGCCCTGTCTGGGCGGTGCTGTTTGTTGGCGATGTCACGTTCTGATCGGCAGAAGTACGGGTGTAGTCAAATTTGCGAAGAAAAAATTGCGTGGAGATCCAAGATGAAAAACAAAATCAACGACGAGGGCAAAAAGACGAGTACACGCACGTATTACCCGTACCTGGTACCTGGTACTTTGCCTAATACCTTGTGTGATACTCTGTGTGGTTCAAAAAAGAGCACAGGACTCCGCTCCGCGGGCGGCTGACGCCGCCCGCTACACTCGCGCACGGAAGAATGCAACTGAAACATATGTAAAGGGGGCAGGAAGAAGAGGCCCGCGATTCTTTGGTGCGAATATCTAATTGATAATAATGCCAAGAGGTGTTTGTGCAGAGCTAATTGTCCTGCGCTGGGCTGTTCTTGTTTATGTCACGTGTTACGGTTCTGCGACAATTTCAAGAATTGCTACGACAGAGGCGTTTAAGTGATAGTAGGGGCCGCGATATTTACGTCCCCTCCCTAAGTCGGGTGTGGCTGCCCCACCCGGACCCTTCCCTTTTCAAACACTTCACTTCTTCAACCAAGCATCAACCATCCTTCCATAATTCCTTGGGTTCACGTTTATAAATCTTCGGATAAGCAATCAAGTTACCATTTTCACACTACATTCTTGGGAAGCTTCACATCTTGAGCACCTGCACAAGGGACTTGCTTTCTCTCCGAGGAACGCACAAGCGCCTTCTGAAATCGGTCGTATCGGTCCTTCGGAGGTCAGCCCTTATGAATACCTGAGGCGTGCTACATACAGATATGGCCTATATGTGGACCTCGCGATGCTAGTGGGCTAGATGCCCTCGTCTGCTTCTCCATGAATATCCTCGCATGTCTCACCCTGATTCCAGACAGACTCCCCTTTTAGGCTCCGATTCGTGACATGGTGTCCATCCCAGATACGCGCTTGCCCTCGCGGGGGATCACCCGGTGTTGTATCTCTCTCTGGTTTTGGGTTCCTCGTGGCTTTGTTTGCTGCTTCTTCGGCTCTCGTTTTTTTTCAGAGTGCGTGCGCGCGACTTTTCTAGCGCGCCCTTGGAAGCTACCTGACTGCGCGCTCTGGCATGCTTACTCACACCCTTCAGTGGCCATGTGTACCCAGCCCGTCCAGCAACAGTTAGGTGGGCACGGTTTCGCCTTTGCACGCGTCCCACATCGATACCCAATAGCTTCGCTTGCAGGATCTTGTTTTCTCGCCTTATTTTTGGTCATTTTTGTTTTTTTCCACTTAAACATTGTGTTTTTTTTCAACCTTTGCGCGAGTGGATGTTTCACTGATGTTGTGGTCAACGGCACACCCAGGGGAGCGCGCTACCCTGGAGCGTGCCTGCTTCGTTGCTCTCACCATGGCGCCCTCCAGTTCCGCTTGCCCTCTCTGTCGTTGTCGGATGGCACAGGTGGGAGTTAAACAGCATTACACCCGGTCAGGCCCCCGCCCTTGACTTTCCAGCAGCTAGCTGAAAAATGATAAAAGAAAAGCAAGAAGCATACGTCCGAAGTGATGCGGGATAGTGGTTTGAGTGCGCGCCACGGGTGAACTGGCTGCGGAAACTCCCAGGCCTTTTATCCGCACGTGTGTCTCTGCCGTCGCTGCCGTTGCTGTTGCCGCGCGTTGTTGCTTGCGTTGCTCGTTCTCCACTGTTTGGGGTAGTGCCCCGTGAGCACAGCCTACAGCAGGTGAGGCCCAAAGTAGTACGGTGTCCTCTTAATATATACGTACGCAGAATTTTTTACCCTCACAACAGCAGTACCTTGCGCTGAGAAATTGGACAGCAGTGATGTATGTGTCTGTGTTGATAGGAGGGGAGACTCTCGACTTTTGAAACCATTGAACCCACGCCTGACGTACTTGAGACGTGTTCCCCGGCCACAACGGCACAATGGGAAGGTCTGGGGCTGGTCGAGCCGTGTTGTTGTCTCCTATATTGAGGGAGACGGCAACCAGTCTCCTCTGGGTCTGCGCGTTCCCGCGCCGTAACGCTATACATACTACCACTGCTGTATGTTCACATTGTGTGTCCACATATCTGTGTCTGTCATTCATGCATGCCATGCCCACGCCTGCAATGGGAGGGTCTGCGCTTGGTCGAGCCGTGTTGTTGTCCCCTATGTTGAGGGAGACAGCAACCAGTCTCCTCTGGGTCTGTGCCTTCCCGCGCCGTAATGCCATACTAATACTGCTGTATGTTCACATGCCCCTCGTCCCATAGCTGTTGTATAGCCTGCAATGGGAGAGTCTGCGCCTGGTCGAGCCGTGTTGTTTTCTCCTATGTTGAGGGAGACAGCAACCAGTCTCCTCTAAGTCTGCGCCTTCCAGCGCCGTACTGCCATACTAATACTGCTGTATGTTCACATGCCCCTCGTCTCATTGCTGTTGTAAAGCCTGCAATGGGAGGGTCTGTGCCTGGTCGAGCCGTGTTGTTGCCTCCTATGTTGATGGAGACAGCAACCAGACTCTTCTGGGCCTGCGCCTTCCCGCGCCGTCATGCTATTGTTAGGATTTAGTGGGGTATTAGTCCGTTTGACCACTTGCAAAAGGTTAACCAATAGCTTACCCAAACTAAGCCTTATAACACTCTTCCCCCCTGAAACGGCGGGATAGCAGGTCGGCCGGATACGCGGGCGGACCTGTCATTTACCCAAGCCGTTTCATTTCCTGGGGATACCAGGGAGAGTATTTTTCAACTTCGGTATGGGGAAAGTCTGAAAAGTTTATTATTGTGGATGGTGGGGATCGATCGCTTGGCCGCAGTAGGACAGCCGCGGGTCACCCGTAACATTCTCCATAGATTCGAATATCTCTGGTGGGAACCGCGCGCTCTCGGCGCCTGGTGCTGAAGCCTGAGCCAGAGAACGAGAGCCGGTCGTGCCCGAGTGGTTATTAAGGGAATTTATTGGAAACCCATTGTGATTTCACGCCCAGGTTCGTGTCCTGCCGACGACGCCATTTGTTTGGATTTAGTGGGGTATTAGTCCGCTTGACCACTTGCAAAAGGTTAACCAATAGCTTACCCAAACTAAGCCTTATAACACTATACTACCACTGCTGTAGGGGCTAACATGCTCCTAGTCTTCCCACTTTAGGAACTGTGTCACTTAATTAATGAATTAATTTATATATTTATTTATTTTTATCCATTTATTTACTTATTTATACATTATTTCATTTATATATTTTTAATTTTTTTTTATTATTTTTGTTTCATTTTTTTTTATTGTTCTTATTTTTTTATTTATTCATTGATTAATTATTTATTCATTTATTTATTCATGTATTCATTTATTCATTTATTTATTCATTTATTTATATATTTATTCATCTTATATTTTTTTTATTAATTTTTTTTCTTTTATTTTTATTATTTTATTCTTTTATTTTTTCGTTGATTTATTGATTTTTTTTATTGATATATTGATTATTGATTTATTTATTTTTATCCTCCGGCGGATGGGGAAAAATAAAGCTTTAGCTCACCACACTTGCACGTATTTTCATACGCGTAAAATTTCATTTCATCTAATTTCAATTAATTTTAATTAATTATTGTTGGCTCTATGGTACGCTGAGCATACTGCAGTTTGTTATCATCGTTGTTTTGCTCGATATGCTCTCTGGTATCGCTTGCGGATTTATTAGTGCAGCGGGTACACATGACTGGATGCTGAGCACGGTTTCTTGTGATGTTTTCACTTTCTCTCCCGCTAACGTTGATGTTCCCCCGTTTTCGCTCTAGTATCGTTCGTGATCAATTCGACTCCCGAGCAAACACTCGTTTGCCCATTTTCACACACGTTTGCCCGTGATCAAACCCAACTCCACGTTTGCTCGTGATCAAGCTAGAGGTGGTCGCTGTTGATCAATAAAAAAAAATGACGCTTGCCAATTGGTCACGTACGCTATGCATGCCTACCTTCAGCTGGCATTTCATTTTGCCGGGAAGGGTTCCACTGTTGTTACTGCTGCCTCGTCGAGTTGTTGTTGCGGTTGTGGCTACCGCGACATCGTTTCTGTGTGATGCAGTAGTTGCTGAACCGCCCTCCTGTTTTTCCATCCCTTCGTTTGTTTCCTTTGCCCCATTGTTTTTTGTTCTGTTTTGGATGCAGGCGATGATTGCGGTGTGGACATCGCTGTCGTCTGACACAGCAAGCAGTAACCACATAGTTGGCTCTCTCTAGGATGACGCAACGACACAGATACTAGAGCCGCTTGATGATGTATCTTGTTCTTTGTTTTTGGACCGGATGTCATGTGCGCACGCATAGTTTCGTTTCTTCGTATATATTGAAAGGCTTGCATGCTCCGCTGTATTTGTCAACTCCCTGCCGTTTGCACTCATCTCTCAAGCAAATGTATTCTGCTGTTAGGTCGCTGTTTTCTGCTGTTGTTGCTGTCTGACCGCCTTCGCCTGTCTCTAATGCTGGTTGTGTTGGTTCGCATGTCCTTCTCAATTGAGCAGAATAGCATGATTGCGCGCATACTTTTGCGCTCCTTGTTTGTACAAAGACGCGCATACTGCGCCATATTCCTCAGTTGGCTGTCGTTCACTCATTCGTTGTGTTGCTTTCCGCTGATGTTCTGCTGTTGCTTTTGCCGCGGTTGCTGCCTTGCTATGCGACGTGCGCTTGTTTTTCTTTTCGTTTTGGTTTTTTCGTGCTTGTGTTGCTTCTGTTTGATATGATGTGTTTGTTTGGCAGAAGGGGGAATGTCCTTTAACGATTTCTCCGCACTTATTGTTGGGACCCCTGTGGCCGTCTCCAATTCTAGAGGAGGGCAGCAATCCGGCCCCTGTTCGGCTGCATAGCTTCATCATTATTTACCGCCGTCCCGTTAACGTCCGTGCCCACAATTGTTACAATTGTTTCTCTGTTCCTTTCTGTCTATGAATTTTCAACTGATGAAGGAGGGGATTTGCCGCCGTCGTCAAAAGCCTGCCACGGCACGGAATCACCCGACACCAAGCGACGGGTACCAAGCCTGCATATCTAACGCGAAGGCGATGGAAGCACACCAATCTATACTAGCCCTCCCCCGCGCGCCGTTCCCTCGCGTCGAACCCTGGCTCGTGCGCGCTCTCCCGTTCCGAACCCCTGTTCGCGCGCTGTTCCGTCGCCCCGAAGCTTTACCCGCGCGATGCTCCTTCGTTCCGAAGCTTTACCCGTGCGATGCTCCTTCGTTCAGAAGCTTTACCCGCGCGATGCTCCTTCGATCCGAAGCCATTGCCCGTGTACCGATGGCTCGCTCTGAAGTCTGGCCCGTACGCTGTTCCGCCGTTCCACCGCTCCGAACCCTTGCCCGTGCGCTGTTACGCCTTTCCTTCGCTCCGAGCCCTTGCCCGTGCCTCCTTCCCGTCGCGACGCCTCGTCTCTGTCCGCCAAATGGGTGTCTGAGCCATGTGTGAGGACCTGGGTTTCTTGTTCAGACTGCAAGAGTCACGTGCCGGACCACAACACCGGCTACTGGCGACTGCGCTAGAGCGTCCACAACTGGGTCCGCCGACAAGGCGAAGAGTTTCTTACCCTGCTTCTGCTTCTCGTAATAATGGTTATGTTACAGTTAGACCACGAGTCCGGTTGAGAAGTTGTTGGGGGAAGAATGATGCATCCAGTTGGTGGCAGCTGTTTGATTTGGAGTGGGGTAGTTCGGCCGAGAATGTTATGATGCTTTGTTGCTCTAGCGGGGTGAATGCTGTGTGTGGTTATCTGTATCTAGGAAATTACTCTGGTGTGCGAGGCGTATGTTTACGTGTGTGGTCATAGTCTTGTGTCTTCTTGGCCGGTCTTGGTTTGCCAGCCGTCTTGGTTTGCCAGTTTAAATTCTTTAATTGCCTGGTGTTGCGTATCGTTGGCCGTGATATTTCGTTTTGCTTCGTTTTTTTTTTTTTTCTATAGCCGTGTTGGCTGATATGTTTAGGTTTGTGTTAGTTGTTGTTGGCCGTGTTGTTTCATTTTGCTTTTTGCCTTGTTCCACTCAGCTCTTACTTTGGACGCTCAACTGTTGCTACAATCTTTCTGCGATAGTAATGGCTTTGTTTCGGAGTTACCAATGGGAATTTATCGGGTTTTTTGCTCCTTGTATGGCTTTCCTCTGGGCATCTGCGTTGGTTCTATTTCGGAGCTCATGGGGGGTATGCCTTGGTTCTAGGATCGGCACTTCTTCGTGAAGAGTCGGATAGGCTGTTAGTACAGTCTCTTGAGAAGTGACGCGGTCGTGTTCACTATTTGGGTATGAGTTCAACTTAAATGGACTATTGAGTGGTTGTTTGGTGAGGGCTACATACTTATCCTCGACCTTCAGCCGTTTGTTTTGTTTGCGGTTTATTGAGTCAGATGGTTTTGTTTTGGTGCTTTGAAACCTGGCATCGGAGTTCCACTTCTGACAAAGACTTAGGATTTCTTTGCCCGTCGTGCTTTTCTTTTTTCTGCGATATGTTACTGAACTGCCGACATTGCATTTTGGTGGAGGATTATATTGTATGTAGGCAGACTCAAAAATGAGTAGACGGGTCCGTCCCGTGGAGTTGCGTGCTGCTTTCATGCACGTCAACTTCGTTCACATACGGACTTTTAATCATTGAATGGTGGTCAGGCGATCAAATACGGAGTGAAAACGCCGGGGGGAGGGTTTTTATCGAGGATTTCCCTGTTATGGCTCCTGTGCTTTCGGTTTGTTAGCTTATCCTCGAGGTCATTACTTCTGTAAAGAGCTTTGCGGCTCTGTACCCTTGGCTATACAGTCACAGGATTGCTATAGCATATTGCTCCTCTCATCGCATTATGCTACGGGGGATGTTGCGGTTCTGTGACAATTTCAAGAGTTGCTATGACAGAGGCGTTTTCGTGATAGTAGGGGCCGCGATATTTACGTCCCCTCCCTAAGTCGGGTGTGGCTGCCCCACCCGGACCCTTCCCTCTTTACCCACTTCACTTCTTCAACCAAGCATCAACCATCTTTTCACAATTCCTTGGGTCCACGTTCATAAACCTTTCGGATGAGCAATCAAGTTACCATTTTCACACTACTTTCTTGGGAAGCTTCATATCTTGAGCACTTGCACAAGGGACTTGCTCTCTCTCCGAGGAACGCACAAGCGCCTTCTGAAATCGGTCGTATCGGTCCTTCGGAGGTCAGCCCTTATGAATACCTGAGGCGTGCTACAGATATGGCCTATATGTGGACCTTGCGATGCTTGTGGGCTAGATACCCTCGTCTGCTTCGCCATGAATATCCTCGCATGTCTCACCCTGATTCCAGACAGACTCCCCTTTTAGGCTCCGATTCGTGACACACGTTCTGAACGGCAGTACGTATGCTATTTGCGGGGGGTGGCATAGGGACCGAGAGAGGAATATCAACTCAAGAAAGCAAAAGGACGAGTACACAACGCGTACATAAACCTGGTACCTGTATCATATCTGGTACTACTACCGCTATATGTTCAAAAGAACGCACAGCGCCGCACCACGCAGCACCGCAAAAAAAGGACAGGGCCCAAACGAAGGACAGGGCACGGCACCGCACCGCGCTGCGCTGTGCTGCTGAGCTATATATAGCCGGGCTGACCCGAGCTCGGGGTGCATTATTCATGATCCAACGACGTAAAATGTACAAACCTGGTGCATGTACCGGTGCTACATGGTATGATACTTTGAATGTTACCGGCATGTATGTATCAACTAGCAAAAGTACAGCAAAGCACGCAGCATGGCGAAGCACGACAAAGAACGGCAAAGAACACGGCGCTGCGCCCTGCTGAGCTAGCGCTGCGGTGCGCTACAGAGCTGAGCTGCAGGGCTCGGCAGGGCATTGCAGGGCACGGCACTGCACGGCACTGCACGGCGCTGCGCTGCTGAGCTATAGCGCTGCGGAGGGGTGCTGAGCGATATATCATCTGATTCAACTTTGTGCCAAGTACAAAACATATGGTGGAAATCAAAGAAAAGCTACAGAATGACCGTTCCGCAAGTAATGCACAGGCGGCAAATTTTAGCGGCAAATGGTAGGAAGTTTAATTCTTACTAAACAAAAAGGAAGACATGATCGCGAAAAGGTTCGAAATCGTGTTGGCAGAAAAACCAAATTCGCAGGAAGCAGCTAAACGGTCAAGAAACAACTGGCAAAACGAGCGGAAACAAAACAATAAAGGCCGATCAAGAAACCAAAGAAAAGCTGGACCGTTCCGCAAGTAGTCCGACCCCGGAAATGCCAGGGATGCAACAACCGAGCACTGTCAGCGGAAATAAATTAATAAGTATATTTAAATATGGAAACACGTCAGCTACGAGTACGACCGAATTCGAATAGATATATATATATTATTTATTTAAACGTTTCTTACATTTTGGCGAAGTGTATTTTTTCGTCGTTTGCCATCCATCTGCTGTGCATACTCAATGCTCGATGCTCGAGAGCAACCCCAGGACATGAATTTCTCTCTATAACGACAAACGAATAAAACCTGCGTCAAGGTACTCCTCCAACCCATGCACTAACTGTCGACATGCCGCAGTCGGGTTGACAGCATACGAAGGCCTTGTCCTCTCTTCACTGCTTTTGCCGGCGCCACTCGTAACATGTAAAGCTCAAACGCCAAAGGCACGACTGTGTGGTGCGGTCCGGACCCGCGGTCTGTTTGTTTGGTGTGTGCTGTGTACTGTGCTGTGCAGCGGGTGACAGCTGTGCGCTCGCTCGCTTTTTCCGTGCTGTGTGTTGTGAGCATGCGCCCCATCCCGGCACAAGAATACCTTCATTTTAGTAGGAAAAAAACTAATTTTGCTGCAAGTAAGCGATTAGTGTAAGCATGCTTAACAAGGCAACGTCCTGCAAATTTATTAATTTTTGTATCTGGCTTACTTAGAAAGCAGCTAAACACGCTTAGAAAAAAAAAGCAATTGCCCAAACAGGCAATAAAAAATTAAGCCAACCTTTTTGTAGTTGATCGAGATGAAAGGCACAGAACTTGCTGAACCGGTACGGCCGGACGAGGGGATACTGAAAGGGGTTACTCCCAATGCGCGCGCCACGCCCTCTGAGTGGCAGAGCACCGGTTCGGGGAGGATTGATTGAGCCCCTCCAACCTGTTGCTGTCATTGTGGTCTGCTGCCGCCGATCTGGAAGCGGATATCGTGATGGTTCGGCTGTTGCGTTCTGTGCTGCGATCTTGCCGCTTCCTGAGAAGCGCCTGTACCAAACTGGTTGGCGATGGGTTCTGATATTTTAGAATACCTGTAAAGCAATACGTACACCAACGAGCAGTAGCTGTACGTGAGCCTAATGGTTCAATCATGCTAGAAGTAGCCCGTTAAACAATACCCCACCGTCGAGTTCGCGTCATTAGAACCAAATGTTGAGGTGCTTCCGAGAGTTCGGTTTCGAGTTTGCGAACGTATGATACCCATCGACGTTTCAGACAGGGTATCCAGCAACAGCAGAAGTTCTTTATGCCGGTAGTGGAAGCGTTATATTGCCTTATCATTGCGACCTGCGTGGATGGTTTGCTGACGCCGCCGTCGATATCCTCTTAGTGGGTCTCCAACAACACGGGCGATGCTTGCTTGTTGTAGCGACACGTCTTCCATACCCATGTACCCGTTCCGCTTTTCGCACCCCGTCTACCTCTCCGCTGAGTCTGGGACGCCAAAGACGATCTCCCGGTTCGATATTGTCAAAAGTGCATCTATCTCCGTAGATTGTTGTTGTTGTTTTCTCAAGCTCTCTCTTGTCAAAAATCTAGAGTCCGTGGTCACACATAAGTGCTGGAGCCCTAGAAAGATCCGACAAACTAAATAAAATCAAATTCGACAGAAAAAACCTACGCTTTCCCGCCTAAAAACGCACGATACGGAAGAAGGCGCACAAACAAGTGAAAATATCTAATGTGCAAACTGAACTCACATGGCCGCGGGTATCCAGCAAACTGAACTCACATGGCCGCGGGTATCCACTCAACTACAGCATAGAGTTCCCCCGTTCCGACAACCAATCAACTCGCGGCTACAAACTACAGCGGTTGGGCTTCCTGCGGCACCCGGGAATCTGCCAACAATGGCAGAAAGGAATATCCTGCCAACACGGAAAACGCCTGTATAACCTCTCTACAGAACGAGTTTTTTAGTTTTTGCACCGCGAGCTATCATACGCACTGTGATAAACGCCTGCAGAACCTACTCTACAGAAGAACCAGATTTCAATTTCAAAAAGATTGTATGCTCGCACACCGCTCGCAGAGCACACAACCACGCACAGCTAGCCTTTCGCGGCACCGCTCTCACCGCTGTCTACGAAGAACCCCGAAGGCACGGCCAATCCCTAAGAGCTGCATGGAGAAAATGATCACGAAGTACACCTCGCTCTGCCCACAGGCCGTTGCCGAGAGCGCTGCGCCTGCGCACATTGCGAATGTTGGTGTGGCGAGCGGTGCGCGGCCCACTAACCGGTCTGCGGCCGCTGCGAATGAAGGTGCTAAGCGCCCTACTAGCGGGAGCCCGGAGGTCGCTGCTGTTGCTGGTGGGCCCTCAATGGACGAGGTAAAGCAGGACGCTCTAAACGTAATAACCGATGAAACACATGTATTACAAGTACCAACATCGCACCTTGCAGAGACGAATATTGACCTGGAATTCACCGAACTCACGGCTGACGTCCTTGAAATATTTTAACAAAACAATATGACCCCTCCCAGCATGAAAAAACTCACCCACATAGTATATTACAAGAACCAACAACGCAGCTTGCAAAGATGAATATTGACCCGAAATTCGTCGAACTCACGGCTGACGTCCTTGAAATATATATACATATATATTGTATATTATATATAAAATGTATCGCGTTTGTATCCGCACGCGCACGGAGGCTTTTTTTTGCCCGCATGCAGCAGCAGTATCCACGTGTCGTCGGTCCTGTTGATCAATCTGTTGCTGAGTTGGTCTTTCCAGCTAACGAAATACGTCGATAACTCTGTTGCCCTTGTTCTGTTGCACATGGGCTGGACCCAATAGCTCGCCCCAGTACTATGTAGACTAATTTAATGAAAAATGTACTACAGCAGGAGATACTCCATAGATACGTTATTTACAATCCCTATTGTTTGTATCGTAGTATGTCAAGAGGCTACGTGAATGCGCTGTTGCCTCCCCCACAAACAGTGATGGATCGCCCTCCGCACCAACCGGCAAGGGTGCACGAGGAGACCCCGATCAGGGGGGGCGATGGAGCCGCGGTGGAAAAGCAAGATCCCGCGGGCAATATCTAACGAAAATTGTGTTGAGCAGGGCAGCGGCAAGTTTTTTCTGACAAGAGCATGGAATTGATGTCGCCTGATGCAAGTGCAGGAAACAGAAGGTTGTTGTCACCGTCACCGGGTGATGCATCCTCACTCACACCAAAAACTTCAATACTCGCTGTACTCCCTGCCCTTGATCCCTTCGGCGTGCTCGCTCCCGCAGGGGCGGCATGTTCTAAACGAATATGTGACGCAACGAATAATGGAACTTTGGGGCGGAATGGAGTTCTCCTCGTTCCTCAATTGTGTGAGGGAGAGTTGGCGGCGAACACATGCAAGGAACGAGACTTTTCCGAATGCCATCGCCATTTGACTATCATCCCGCCGCTTGGCGTCGGCTATTAAGGAGGGATGGGGGCAGCGGGGATGTATGCTTGCGGCAGCAACGGGCAACCTAGAAATATTTACGGAATGGCAGGATAAGTTTGGATGTACGGTGATAGATGGTTTGTTTGAGACAGCTGTGCGAGGTATTAACACAACAATTGTCGAAAAAGTACTGGAGCAGAACTTGGCCCACGATAGGACCTTGGAGTTTCCTAAGGACAAAGACGCGTACAATCCGACGGTAGCCTCAGGTAACGCTGAGATGGTGGACATCGTAGCAGGATACGTACCACATGGTGATGAAGCGGTGACCTCCGATGGGCTGAAGCAGGTGTTACGAACAGATGAAGAGCTTTTTTAGACAGACGTACCCAAGTCTCCAATCCCTTGTCCCAACTCTCTCACCGCTTCTAGTTAGTTTCCCCTCCGTGTGTACCTTCAGGCTGATTCCTCCCGTCTGCTTGTTGCAGCAGCTGCCTGCAAACACCAGTCTCGTCTCACGCAGTCCTCTTCCAAACGCTCGTACAATATAACAGATCTCCGGATGAAACCTCTAACAAACCCTTACGGTAACGATCGCTGCTCGGTTCGCAGTCACTCACACTCGTGTCAGATCAAGTTCAGGTTCCTTTTTCCTTCGTTTGGTTTTGTGTGTTTTTGGACTGAGGCCGTAAGCGGCACGCTTTCTAGAGTGATCGGATTTATGCAGACCTAGGCAGCATTCCGCCACGGGATTTCATGTGACGTCATGTCAATCCACCGCAACATCCCCCCAGCACGGCTTCCCAAGAATACCATGCTAACCTGGCTGCGGATACACTAGTGCGGCCCTTTTCCAACACTTAGTCGTGTTTCGATTACCCTAAGGCTCGAATGAGTGGCGTCTAACATTTTCATGGATAGGCGTCTCTCAGGGGGTAGGGACCCTGGGCCTCGTGCTGTTTGGCGTTAGGTCCCAGATCGGTACTGCTGGACTTGCTAAAATTTTTCATCAAGCGCACCAGCTGAAAGCCTCTTATCCACCACTCCCCGGCTTTTCTCGTTAACCCGGGTAGGCCGAGGCCTTGATCTTGCTCGCTGGTCGATCTCCGGCCAACGTCTTCTCCCATTCTCTATCGAACTCCACTTCACGTTCCCCGTTTACGGGGAACCGGATTGCGAAATTCCGGTTGTCCTACTATTCAGGATTTCACGTTCGTTGAGCTCCTCTCAATCTCCGTCTGCGTACCGAACCCGCCAGTACGGTGACTTGTAGTCGGCGACATTTGAAAGGTGACGCTTCTTGTTTCCTTCAGCGTCCGCGAGTTTCCTCCAGATCATGGTCCCCACAGGGTGTTGTTTCAACGCTTGTTCGCGGTCGATTCCATCTCTTTCCTTCCGCGTTAGCGTCGAAGTTGGTCTTGCCTGACACTCCGCTCCGTGATACATTTCCCACAGCACATGGAAAACGTCCAGCCGTAACCGGGTGAAACTGTCTCGTGCCTCCTCTTCGGACAGCCACTGCGACTCTGTGCCATCCACGAATCGTCTCTTGTATCGCCACTTCCAAGCGTTTCCTTGACCCATCACAGCCTTTCTGTCTATTAGGGTATACATGGGCGACGCTACAATCGACGTCTCCGCCAGTCCGAAGTCAACTCCCCATGCCAGCTGAGCAAATTCGTTTTCGAAGTCGTGACGGAGGTCGTCCGGACGTAAGTGCAACATCTTGATATTCGATGCTGACGCCCGTCGTCGGCGAATCCCTCGCTCATTCATCGTGACGATGTAGTCGAGTCCTGGTAAGACAGCTTCAGTCACCTCCCAAGGTCCAGTCCAGTGCTCGTCGGCTAGTTTATGATGTATCCCCTCCCTTGCCACCACAGACTCCGCCTCCTTCACCAGCACCTTACCTCCGACAACAACACGGGTTCCCACTGAGGTCCGACCGATTTCAGAACATTACGACTCTCACGACGGTTTCCTCTGTCTTCATGTCTTTTCGATAGAGCCACCCGTACATCCCGTGCATCCTTGTACGCTTGACGTTTTTCGGCCACGTAACAGTGCATCCCGCCTCTGAAATCACCACCATCTATCTCCGGGTGCGTAGCATCAAGTTGCGTGCGTGCGTCACGACCGAAGAAAAGACGGAAGGGAGTTGGCTTCCCCGGTAAGCGCAGGTCCGGCGTGGTACGATGACCCACAGTGCCGGTTGTACATACTCGTCCCATCTGCGAGGCCAAGTCTTGCACAGTTCTCCTAGTGCTTCGTGTAGCCACCCCCCCAGTCTCTCCACCGTCCCCAGTGCACGTGGATGGTCGGCAGCCCTATATGCGATAATCACGTTCAACCACTTGCATAAGTGATGCATCACCTCTGCCGTGAACTCGGATCCCGGATCACTGCTTACATACAGCGGTAGCCCAAAAGTAAGCATCATTTCAAGCAGTTTCCTCGCTACTCCGAGTGCTTCTTTCGTGGGGAGTGGAAAGGCGAAGAAGAACCTGCTGGCTTTGTCGACTGCCACCAGTAGAACTTTGTTGCCTGGGTCCGACTTCACCCCCATGTCCTGGATGTCGACTTCGAGTTCTTCCCCGGGTAGCAGAAACGTGAACGGTAGCATGCCCACCCGTTGACTCGCTGACCGCTTGCGACGTCTGCACCCACACAAGAGGATGTAGTCTTTAACGTCCCTGATGAGGGTGGGCCAGCAGTACCAACCACAAATCAAGGCTGCAGTTCTCGCCGTCCCCGGATGCCCATAGGTGATGAGCGCCAGCACCGTAATCCCTGGAACGAAAGATTGGGGAACTGAAAGTCGTGGGATCTTTCCCAGAGGTGCTACCCACAAGAGGCCGTTATCATCCATCAAATATTCGCCACCTCCTGACCCTCGGTTTCCCGCTTCCTGGAGTTCTTTCCGAATCCTGCCAAGTACCATGTCTTCGCAATGCCTCTGCATCAGCTGTGGCAAATCCTGGAGAATAGCTGTCACCCTTTCTAGCACGGATGGCTCCGACCGCTGTGGCCCCTTGGTTTCTTTGCCTGATCCGCTTGAACGGCTGCTGGTGTCCTTCGGTGATTCCTTCAACGGATCACGTTGCCGTTTCGGTCTCGGGATGGGCTCTCTCTGTCCCATGCGTTTGCATGGGTTATCAACTTCCACTGAGAGTTCAGTAGTAGTGATTGTCTTCGCCGGTGCATTCTCTATCTCTTCCTCCTCAGGTAACGGCGGTTCTGTCTCCCAGACAACCTCCGGTTCCTGGGAAGTGGCCTTTGCCTGCGTTCTCGTGACCGTTCTTGTCACCTCAAAGGCTTTTGCTGCTGCGAGGTAATCCTCAAACATCATGCAGGCCAACCCTTCCAGTTCCGCGACCTCTGGTACCCGTTTTCCCAGTAAGACTTGAACAGCTAGTTCAACTAATACTGCTAGTAGCATTGGAGGAGACGTGAAATCTGCGATGACGTTTGCCGCTGCGCTTTTGCTGATCGTCTGCGGTATCACGTAGTGTCCCTTTCCTGTGGTGATCTTGGCGTAGTCGTTCAAGTGCAACTCTTCAGCGTCTCCAAGGCGTGCCGCCCCCGCTGGGTTTGCGATATTCCCTTCGGTTGGCTTTTCCCCCCCGATGTGAGCACGGTTAAAAGAGATGATGGGTTCGATGAACGAAAAAATCGCTCGCTCTCCGTTACCTCTCTTCAGGAAGTATGCGCCTCTTCGTCCCAGAAATTCCTCTAATTCCTGAACTGGTTGCTATATCTACTCCAACCTCCGATTCCAAACGGCTAACTTCCCTTTTGTGGCAAGGCCTTCCTTGATTCCTACCACGAACGTCCGTTTTCTCCTTCACATAATCCCTAGTTGGCTCGCTAGTATCTCTGCGTTGCCCACGATGTATTACTCTCGTTCCAAAGCGGGGAGAATCTCGTCGTTCCATTCAGTCGTTCGCAGAAGGTTGCCCAAACATTCGAGTGTCAAAACTCGCGCGTCTGATGCGATTGTAGCTTGGGCTAAGCTACTCGCAACGTATATTCTCTCCTTCTCTCGTATCCTTTCAAACCTTCTGCAGGCGTCACCGACCACCACGTCTGGTCTCACCTTTCTCAATATGGTTAGGCATTCCTGCGACCCTTTTGTCACCCTATGTAGCTTCGCACCGTTGTCCAGTCCGTTTGCTCTGATGCATTCCAGTGCTCTCCAGTCCTGGTCTACTGCACCTCTGACCGTCAGCAATCCCTCTGAATCAATGATGCTGACTCCCCCCCCACAGTCGAGCATGACCACCACTGGAGACTCCGGTGCGATGACTAGCTTGGCCTGTCAAGTATCTGCCTCTGATGCGTCTGCGGGTGTGAGTGAAACGGCTGTAAGCACTGTAAGACTTTGAGTACTAGATCCGTCCACATCTTCCACTCCTAAGGTTTCGAGCTGTACGCCGTCGAGCACTGGCCTCTGTGGCCCTCTGGAAACGTTTGGCAACGAATTATCTTTTGGGAAAGAGTCGTCGAAATCTTCGATCACGTTGCTCTTCTTCGGTAACCGCGACATAGCGTCCGGGAGCTGATATTGTGCCCCCGGCCTCGACGTCAAGGTATGTCGTGCTCTATCTACCTCAGAGCCCAGCGGTGGTATTTCGGTGTCAAAGATTGGTTTTTGAAGAGCCAAGTCAACGCCGAACAGTCCGTGATGAGCGAGAACGGTCGCCCTCAAAGTTAGGGCTGGAATTATTTCACTGCCCACATGACCGCCATGCATTCACGGTCTGTTACTGACCTTCTGGAGTCCTCTCTCGACCACCGTTTGCTGCCGTACGCGATCACCTTTTCCCCTCCTTCGATTCATTGTGTTAGCACCGCTCCTGCTCCTACCTCACTGGCATCGGTGGACAGAGAGAACGGTTCTGTCCACACCGGCTGGGCTAGAAATGGAGGTGACGTCAAAGTCTCGATAAGCGCTTTGAAAGCTTTGTTCTGCTCTTCTCCCCACGGAACGTTCTCTTTCTTCGCTCTCTTGGTTCTTGACCTTGGATCTCTCAGCAAGTCGGAAATGGGCGGCACCACCGTGCTTTACTGGGGTACGAATAGCCGTAAGCACCTTGTCATGCCCAGCAACATTCGCACTTCCTCCACCGCGTTCGGCCTTGACAGCTGCGCGATAGCATCTGTCTTGCTCGGGGCCGGCCTGGTACCAAGTGTATCCACGATCATGCTGACGAACTCCATGAGCGACTGACAGAAATGCGATTTCTGGAGATTTACGGTCAGACGGCATTGCCGTAGACACTCTATCGTTTCTCGCAGCAGTCCCCATTGATTATCAAGGGTATTCGACGGGATGGCGATGTCGTCCAACCAGTTCTTGATTCCCCTATCCTTGACTGGTAACAGTCGCCCTCCAACGTAGTTGGCAAGCGTCGAAGGCACTGTCTTCAACCCGAAGCCGCAGCGAACGTACTCGTACAGCTTCCCGTCAGCGTCTCGAAACGCCGTCAGGTGTCGATCGTCCTCATCGATCTCGAGCTGTAAGAATTCTGAAGCTAAATCGATGCTGGAGAAATACTTCGACCTTTCCATCTCATCCATAATGTGCTGCAAGTCCCCGAGTCTACCACTCTGTGCTTTGAGAAGCGCATTGATACCTCGAAAATCATGTACAACACGCACTGTCCATCTTTCTTGCGAACCGTCGAACGAAAAATTAACGGCCCACTCGGAAGTTGATTCCCGAATGGATCCATTCTTCAGGAGTTTCACCACCTCAGTCTGAATGATCTCGCGCTGTTCCGAGCTGTGGTGTCGAATGGGCGTCACGTATGGATTGACGTTGGGATCTTTACGCTCCAGTCGCATAGGCACTCCTTTGCATGCTGGTACGCTTTTGGGGTTGACCGCGAACACGTCGACGTACTAGTTGAGAATGCCCATCAGTGTGTCCTTTTCGCTCGGACTGAGCCGTCCGAAGTTGACCTCCCCCAGGTCCACCTTGGGGGCTTCGCTCGGAATGTCTGTGATTTCACCCCTTTTGTTGCATTGCTCCGGTGGTCTCCCTATGTATTTCGTTTTGATCCCCTCGTCCTGTTTCGGGCTTGTCGGTTCCTCCGACACCGGGTTCATGAGTGACATCATGCGTTCCCGATCGTAATTGTTGACAGCGTAAACCGTCGCAATCACCAAACCCCCTGGATCTTCACGTTATCCTGGGCAACATTCGACAACTTGCATTGGAGCGGTATACCCGGGAACCACCGCGGTGCCCCCTTTGGTACTCTTAGATCCACTCCTAGTTTAAGATCATAGTGGTTAGTTCGTTCTACCACTACGAGCTGCTGTACCTGAGGTTGAGGGCCTTTGAAAAAAGCGTCTACCTGAATACTGGTACCACCTTGAACCACTACGTCTTTCGCAATGCGTAGTTTCCAGTGCAGAGTGCCTTCGACTTCCCAAACAGAGCTCCCTGACTCCATAATCCCCGCCGGGATCTTCGGTTCCTCCAATTCCTCCGGTTCTTTCTCGTCTGTCGATGGTTTCATCGCGCAATAGTTTTCCCATTCGGCCCACATTGCTCCTGCTGCGCCTTCTTCGACCTCCTTCTGGGCGAATGGTACCCACGATGAGGATGGTGTCGGCCGGAAACCCTCCTGACTATCGAAACTGATGATACTTCGATTGTCCGTCATGAACGCGGCTCCAAGCACCATCACATACAGAAGTCCTTTCACCACCCTGATCTTCACACGGAAGATTTGGTTTACCGGTGCAAAGACTAGTGGTAGCAAGCACGAGCCTACCAATTCTATCGGGGGTACGGTGCTGTTCGTTGGGTTTGCTGCGCTGAGTAGGCCCCTTCCCGTTGGATTTATCAGCGACTTTCCCAACCATCCCGTTCTTCGATCGATTCGGTCAACTGCCGTGACACCTAGTTTCCTCCGCCCGCCCCAGTATCCGCCAGCACCGCGATCGGAAGTCGGCGGCTTGAGCTCGTTGCATGCCACAACGTTGCATGAACCCAAACCTGTGACGTCTTAGTTTGCAGTGCTCCCATTTCCGATTGATGAGAGGAACGCTCATTGTCGTTGGTCACCTTCTCCCTATCTACTAGATTCCCCGGGCGTGTTGGACTTCCCGGGGCGTGTCCTCATTTCTCCGTATCGTCTGTGTCGTCTGTCGACGTCGGCGGTTCTTTTCCAACGAGATCATATGAAACAATCATGTCTTACGACGTCTAGTTGGTGGCCTGTTCCGCATTCCTCTGAACCGTGTTCCTGTAGAAGTCGTAGGCGACATCTTCCTCTTCGTGAGAGAAGCGACAACCGGTTTCGTGGAAAGGACAGTCCTGGCCTCGCGCGTGGAAGAAATAAATATTGTGATTCCTTAGCGCTTCTTCAATTTCTTCTTTTGCGGCAGTGTTAGGCGGTAGAGGACGAGGGTCCTTCGTTGTTCTCCGTTCGATACCCTCTGTCTGCCTCCGCCTTGGTGCTGAGGTAGTCGTCTGGGGTGGCTTGGGTCTTTGCCGTCTCGACGATGTGCTGGTGGGGACGAAAGGAGTTCCTCCCTTCCCTCGCAATGATGCTGGGTGGGTAGAATACGCGGCCAACCATTGCATAAGCTCATCTCTCATATTGCTGTCGGCGACGTACTCCTCATCCGACGGTTCCGATGCGAGTGCGGCAATGTCGAGTTTCGCTCGCTGGTCTCTCACCTCGTAACTTGACAGGGATCCGTCACGTTTCCGGGAATTCTGCTTGTCTCTCCAGCTCGCTCCGCGCGCTTCAGGCCCTCGCGAGTTTGGGCCACCACGCATGTGCCCGACCTTGAAAATGTCCCGCATGCGGCTTTCATTCCTCGAGGACCGTCCGCTTGACGTGCCGCCAAACGCCGAAACCGAGGCTTGCGTGCGCTTGGCTTTTGTTGTGGAAGGTACCTTCGGGTCGCTGAAGTCGCTGGTTCGCATGTTAATTTTCCCATCGAATTTGTCAAAAATATCAGACGCCTTTCTCCCCCTAAGCTCCATCGTGCGGTCGAGAAGCTGTCCCGTATTGACCGGGAAGGCTTCGAGGCTCTCCTATTGTGCTTGTACGTCGTAGAGAGGTGCCTCGAACTTGCCGGTGTCGTGAGGGGCCACCATTCCGACGATTTTTCCTCCTGTACCAAAAATGGTCGATTCGCGTCCACCATCGCGGCTCGCTTCTGTAGCAGAACCACTCGCGCTGCCACGGTGGCCTCCCTGTGGTGGGGATCCCCTCGGGTAAGGTGCACCAAAAGGTCCCCGAAAAGGTCCCCCTCTTCCTGCCATTTTCTTTCTGCCAATCACTCCTCCCCCCCTCCCCGGGACGCCACCCGTTTCCCTTGTAACGAAACCTCTCGCTTTGCTGTCGTGTAGCGTAAGGTAAACTCGACGAAGTTGTGCAGTACACGACGGGCTCGACGACGCTGTGTTGTATCCGACGAATGGAGCTGTGTAGTAGGAGCTGTGCAATATGCGACGGACTTGATGAGGTTGCTTAGTGCACGATGTACTCGACGAAGCTGCGTCGTATAAGGTGAAGATGGTATCCAACGATGTAGTCTAGGGAGACGAGTGGAGTCCAGGGGATCGATGGAGTCTAGTAACACCAAGTTGTCCCCACCAAACGGGTACAAACAGTAGTGGCTTGGGACAAGGTGGGTGGATAAAAGGGGTGGTGAAAGGTTTTGAGTACATGTATCGTTATATTCCTGGTTTATTGAAAGTTGTCGCCTTATCATAATATACATGCAACCCTTCGAAAGCTCAAGTCTTCACTAAAAGAGTAACGTATGGAATCCCCTAGGTGTCCAAGACACAACGATAATTAGTATTAATGTATTCTTCACAAACCTCAAACTCCCAACGCATTTATCCAGCTTCTCCCCTATTAATACAATATTTACAATCCTCAAAATTCCGACGTACTTATCGAGCTTCCCCCCTTCCCATTCCAATATGATAATGTTCCTACACCATGTTTCCAATTCCGGTAAGTTCTTAGGATGACAAAGAGCAGCTATTATAGAAAGGCTTACATTCCCCATAAAAAATTAAAAACTAAGACCTAAACCATGTTTCCAGTTCCGGTAGGTTCTTAGCATGACAAATAGCAACTACTACAGAAAGGCTTACATTTCCCCATCCAAAACTAAAAACTAGAACCAGTTTGCAGTATCACTACTCCTGAAACACCTGTGAGAACGACCTTGCAGTGCCTGTACAACTTGCGAAGATACAAAATCCCCATCACAAAGGCCAAAACCAAATGGCCTGCAAAAAAAAAAACTTGTCTTGTGGTCGTCTCACGGTATGCAACAAATGTAGATCAACTAACAGACCCGAACTCATTTTCAACCTCTATGATGAACGCAAGCACATTCCTACAGTGATTTATCACGTACGAACTTACTCGTGATCAGTGATGATGATCCTCCTTTCCCAAAATTGGTCTCCTGTTCCTTAATCTACTTCATACCTTTTATACAACTTAGCCAGCCCTCGCTATATTTTTCCAAAATAACCCAGCCCCCAAAAGCCCTCTTTACCCCTTAGTCGACAGACATATAATATTAATACCACATTTCAATATCTGGGCTAAAGATGACCGAATTATGTTCTTAATCCTTGTTGTGGGTAGTTCTTGTGGGTGGGTAGTATAGGTTCAAGAGTTGATTTGATCTTCTTCTGTACAGTAATTGCAAATCCTCCAGACCAATCGATTTTTCATACTATAGTCTACAGGGTACAACAAAGAAGTATCCCCAACAATAACGTAGCCTATACATTTAGCCTAATACTCTATACTCACAACCGTACACTATATTGACCATATAGTCTATACAGCAGTAGTAGGTGTATGTATGAGCAAATGGTGCCTAAAATTCTTATTACTACATTACGTTACTGGCCCAACAGTCCATGTTACTCGGTTCTCACCATCCTGCCTATATAAATAACCGCAGTAGACTACGCTTACTAGCAGGCAGGGATGCATGTATGTCTTTCCCAGGTCAAAATTTGAAATTTTGGGTTTCCGGATATTGTGCCATCGCTTACTGTATGCATCCCTTATCGATTGAGCACGTACTGATACCCAAACAAACAAAAAAACATTTTAAAGCAAAATCAGGTATATCTGGTCAGTTTGGTGTCAACACAAGTACAGAACTAAAACCAAGTGCATATCACACGCTAGGGCACCTGTCATTGGCCAGTCTCCTGGATTTGTTTTCTTTGTCCAGCTTTCAACTGATTTTGGCGGATTTTGAGTCAGTCAGAGGCCATACGTGCACTGTCTCCTACATGCCCAAGACAAAGACATCATAACACACTCGTGCCACATTACGTACATACGACCTGCCACAACCGGCAATGATATACACAACATATGATACGCACGTATACTACAGCACGATGGCACGCATACCTGGTACAACAATGCAGAAGTATTCGTCGCAAGAGTAAGCACGATCATGAAGGCAATAACACAAAAAAATACATGCCTTGCGGAGCAATTTATACCATTGATGCATATGTACCAACGTTTCGTCTGCATCGCATACAAAAAAACAGCGAGTCAAAGCGGGGGGAATCTCGTTTGCCCTCTGTACTGCTGTACGTAGCATGAACTGCGTGACTCCCTCATTTCGCAATAACTATCAAGCGTGCCATCCTTCGCCTCCACTATCTAGAGATCACGACCACCGATTATCATCACTCATGCGGCCTGCTGTACTGCTGCTTCTATTTCTGCGGTGTCTGCCTGTGCTTATCCTGCAGCGTATGAGGGTCGTGATACTGCTTCAAGCTGCTTCACGCGAGATTTTCAACATGATAAAACAAAGTTGAACTGCCATGGAACTTTCTTCAACACCCTGTAAAATCCATTAACATTTAGACTAGACTGCTCCTTTTATTCCCCACACTCTATTGTATGCATTATTTTAACCAAAAATGGCCAGGCATGCTGCTGCACTTCTACCTGCGCATTTACGACCGTACTTCTACCTGAGTCAAGAGAGATTATCAACCCACACGGATCCTAGCTGAAGCCCATGTAACGAACGGAGAAAGAGCTATTTAGACAGACGTACCCAAGTCTCCAATCCCTTGTCCCAACTTTTTCAACGCTTCTAGTTCGTTTCCCCTCCGTGTGTACCTTCAGGCTGATTCCTCCCGTCTGCTTGCTGCAAAAGCTGCCTGCAAACACCAATCTCGTGTCACGCAGTCCTCTTCCAAGCGCTCGTACAATATAGCAGATCTCCGGATGAAACCTCCAACAATACCCTACGATTACGATCGCTGTACTCAAGCTCGGTTCGCAGTCACTCACACTCGTGTCAGATCAAGTTCAGGTTCCTTTTTCCCTCGTTTGGTTTTGCGTGTTTCTGGACTGAGGCCGTGAGCGGCACGCTTTCTAGACTGATCGGATTTATACAGACCTAGATAGCATTTCGCCACGGGATTTCATGTGATGTCATGTCAATCCGCCGCAACACAGGCAGCGGAGGTAGGCGACGTAGGCATGGCGGAGGTTCTCTGGGACACGTTTGTCGACCAGCAAAGTAAAAAGGCGCGGTGGGTGAGATGAGTGTAGCGATTGAGGTTGCAGCCTCACACGATCACTTTGAGGTGGCGGAGTGGTGCGTGCGGACCCTTCTCCGAAGCATGGACTTGTGTTCGCGGAACGTGGTATACGTTATGCGCCATTCATGTGTTTGGAAGCCACTAGTGCAGTGGCTGCACGAGGAAGGATGTTTTCCCGTTAGGGGAACTGGTTCCCCTTCATGGGGGCGAAGGAAGGAAATTTGGAGCGAGTGCTGTGATGCTTGGAAAATGGGTGGGAGTACGACGATGGGATCATGGAGTCGGCTGCGAGGAGCGGCCATTTACGCGTGGTGGGGGGGTTGCGGGAGCGCGGCTACCGCTGGACCACAGACATCTGCGGGTTAGCAGCTGAGAGTGGGCAGGTGGAGTTTCTGAAGTAGTGTCCGTTGAGTGGATGCCCATGGTCTCGCAAGAGTAGTGGAGGCAGGGCAGTCGTACAGCGTTTTCACAAACAATTGCGACTGGTGCGTCGATGTCGGCAGGGGGGAAGTACTGGCGGACAGAGTGTCGGTCCCCATGGTGGTTGCCAAAATCAATGGGTAGGTACAGGCTGTCCGCGTTTCGTGCCTAGCTGTTCTGGATTCGCATGCAACGTGAAATTTGGGAAAGGGTGTTCATTGCTGTAAAGGTTCGGGCTGCCTTGTTTGGGCACAAGCGTCGGACGGGAATGGGAAGAAATGGTCAAATGTTCATGGGTTGCGAACGAAAGTTGTACGGTCAGCACCGCCAAAATGCAGTCGACCCCTGTAGGACTCAAATGAAGAAGCGCGTTTCATGCAAGGGACGTCATCGAGCATCCCCGGAGCCAATAGGTGCGTCGTGAGCGCGAGCGTCGCTGGGACGCAACGGAAGGCCCGCAGCCTGCCGCACAATATTTTTGAAGCAATGGCGGCGGGCCTCTCAATGCACACGTCGATCGAATGATATTTTACCTGAGCAGCATCCAGCAGCACCGTGACTGCCGAAGACCACGAGTACGCACGAACATAGGCTTTCAACACGAGAACAATAGACGGGACGGAAAAGTGTGTCATTCGCAGCCACCGTTGGTGCTCGTTGTCTGACACGAAGCCGCAACACCACTAGCGAGAAACACATTGGCAACTCGCTCTTACGGGCATTGTTACTATGCCCCATTGTGACAAGTCCACGAAGGTTACCCCACGATGGCCCTCTCTCCCCATGTCGCCGCGCTACACGTCGAGCTTCATTCGCTGTATCGTCCATCCCCGCCACAGACGTACCACCCATGTTGGGTTTCGAAACAAAGATTTTCTCATAAATTCTTACTCAATGGGCGGCCAGCGTACCTACCACGAACCCACTCCACCACTGAATGCCCACCACCAGTAGCAACACTTTAGCACCCCCCCCACGAGCGTGCGGCAGGTATTTGCCCCCCCCACGCGCTCGCGGCACCTCCTTGGATTACGTGCTGTCTTCCGCCACGGCCGTTTCGCTGTTTCGTGTAGGTTTTTCTCCTGGACGACCCTGTCTGCCTCTGAGCCTGGGGAGGTAGTACTTAGTGGAGAGAAGCGAAGTCTTGCGGCGCTGAAGACAGGCCCTGGCGGTTGTTTTCGCTTTGCCACATTTCTCCATTCAGTCTCGACTGCTGGAAATCCTCTGGCGCATAGGAGTTTGCCGTGACGAATGCCGCTGACACGAGATCTGGGGAAGACTGCCCCACCCCGGCACAGGGTGCGATGCTCAGGAATTGAAACGGCGACGCCCCTTCCTCCCGCTGATGGTGCTGGCCGGAGGCCCCACGGCAGGGCATTGCATGCCCACGGTTGAAGACCAGCGCCCCCTCCCCCCCCTCCGCCGCGGATAGTGCTAGCAGGAAGCCCCACGCCAGGGCGTTGCATGCCCATGGCAGAATATCTAGCGCCCCCGCCCCCCCTCCCCCGTTGATGGTGCTGGCCGGAAAACCCACGCCAGGGCTTTGCATGCCCACGGCGGAAACAACAGCGCTCCCTCCCGTCCCTGCTTCCCTGATGGTGCTGGCCGGAAGCCCCACGCCAGGGCTTTGCATGCCCACGGCTGAAACACCAGCGCCCCTTTCCACCCCTGCCCCGCTGATGGTGCTAGCCGGGAGCTTCACGCCAAAGCGTTGCATGCCCACGGCTGAAACACCAGCGCCCCCTCCCACCCCTCCCACGATGATGGTGCTGGCCGGAAGCCCAACGGCAGGGCTTTGCATGCCCACGGCTTAGACACCAGCGCCCCCTCCCGCCCCTTCCCCGCTGATGGTGCTGGCCGGAAGCCTCATGCCAGGGCTTTGCATGCTCACGGCTGAAACACCAGCGCCCCCCCCCCCCCCCCCTCCTCCGTTGATGGTGCTTGCCGGAAACCCCACGCCAGGGCTTTGCATGCCCACGGCGGAAACAACAACGCTCCCTCCCGTCCCTGCTTCCCTGATAGTGCTGGCCGGAAGCCCCACGCCAGCGCTTCGCATGCCCACGGCTGGAACACCAGCGCTCCCTTCCACCCCTCCCCCGCTGATGGTGCTGGCCGGGAGCCTCACGCCAAGGCGTTGCATGCCCACGGCTGGGACACCAGTGCCCCCTCCCACCCCTCCCACGCTGATGGTGCTGGCCGGAAGCCCAACGGCAGGGCTTTGAATGCCCACGGCTGAGACGCCAGCGCCCCCTCCCGCCCCTTCCTCGCTGATGGTGCTGGCCGGAAGCCCCACGCCAGGGCTTTGCATGCTCACGGCTGAAACACCAGCGCCCCCCCCCCCCCCCCCCCTCCTCCGTTGATGGTGCTTGCCGGAAACCCCACGCCAGGGCTTTGCATGCCCACGGCGGAAACAACCACGCTCCCTCCCGTCCCTGCTTCCCTGATAGTGCTGGCCGGAAGCCCCACGCCAGCGCTTCGCATGCCCACGGCTGAAACACCAGCGCTCCCTTCCACCCCTCCCCCGCTGATGGTGCTGGCCGGGAGCCTCACGCCAAGAAGTTGCATGCTCACGGCTGAAACACCAGCGCCCCCCCCCCCCCCCCCCTCCTCCGTTGATGGTGCTTGCCGGAAACCCCACGCCAGGGCTTTGCATGCCCACGGCGGAAACAACCACGCTCCCTCCCGTCCCTGCTTCCCTGATAGTGCTGGCCGGAAGCCCCACGCCAGCGCTTCGCATGCCCACGGCTGAAACACCAGCGCTCCCTTCCACCCCTCCCCCGCTGATGGTGCTGGCCGGGAGCCTCACGCCAAGAAGTTGCATGCCCACGGCTGGGACACCAGTGCCCCCACCCGCCCCTTCCCCGATGATGGTGCTGGCCGGAAGCTCCACGCCACGGCTCTGAATGCCCACGGCTGAGACACCAGCGCCCCCTCCCCCCCGTCCCCAGCGGATGGTGTCGGCCGGAAGCCCCACGCCAGTGCATTGCAGGCCCAGGGCTGAGACACCAGCTCCCCCTCTTCCCCATTCCTCGCTGATAGTACTGGCCGGATACCCCACGCCAGGGCTTTGTATGCCCACGGTCGAGAAACCAGCGCCCCCTTCCCCCCCTCCCCCGCTGATGGTGCCGGCCGGAAGCCCGACGCCAGGGCTTTGCGTGCCCACGGCTGAATCACCACCGCTCCCTCCCCGCCCTCCTTCGCTGATGGTGCTGACCGGAAGCCCCACGCCAGGGCTTTGCATGCCCACGGCTGAAACACCAGCGCTCTCTCTCCCCCTTCCCCCGTTGATGGTGCTGGCCGGAAGACCAACGCCATGGCTTTGCATGCCCACGGCGGAAACAACAGCGCTCCCTCCCGTCCCTGCTTCCCTGATGGTGCTGGCCGGAAGCCCCACGCCATAGCTTTGCATGCTCAGGGCTGAATCACCAGCGCCACCTTTCACCCCTCCTCCGCTGATGGTGCTGGCCAGGAGACCTCACGCCAGGGCGTTCCATGCTCACGGCTGGGACACCAGTGCCCCTTCCGGCCCCTTCCCCGATGATGGTGCTGGCCGGGAGCCCCACGCCAGGGCTTTGCATGCTCACGGCCAAGACACCAGCGTCCCCTACCCCCCGTCCCCAGCGGATGGTGTCGGCCGGAAGCCCCACGCCAGGGCGTTGCAGGCCCACGGCTGAGACACCAACGCCCCCTCCTCCCCGTTCCCCGCTGAAAGCACTGGCCGGATACCCCACGCCAGGGCTTTGCATGCCCACGGTCGAGAACCCAGCGCCCCCTTCCCCCCCTCTCCTGATGATGGTGCCGGCCGGAAGCCCGACGCAAGGGCTTTGCATGGCCACGGCAGGAACACCACCGCTCCCTCCCCGCCCTTCTCCGCTGATGGTGCTGACCGGAAGCCTCACGCCAGGGCTTTGCATGCCCACAGCTGAAACACCAGCGCTCTCTCCCCACCCTCCCCCGCTAATGGTGCTGGCCGGAAGCCCAACGCCAGGGCTTTGCATGCCCACGGCTGAAACACCAGCGCCCCTTTCCACCCCTGCCCCGCTGATGGTGCTGACCGGAAGCCCGACGCCAGGGCTTTGCATGCCCAACGCTGAAACACCAGCGCCGTCTCCCCCCCCTCCCCCGATGATGGTGCTGGCCTGAAGCCTCACGCCAGGGCTTTGCATGCCCACGGCTGAAACACCAGCGCTTCCTCCCCCCCCCGTCCCGCTGATGGTGCTGGCCGGAAGCCCAACGCCAGGGGTTTGCATGGCCACGGCTGAGACACTAGCGCCCCCTCCCCCCCCTCATCCGCGGATGATGCTGGTCGAAAGCCCCACGCAAGGGCTTTGCATAGTCACGGCTGAGACAACAACGCTCTCTCTCGCCCCTGCCCCGCGGATAGTGCTGGACGAAAGCCCCACGCCGGGGTTTTGCATGCCCACCGGTGAGATACCAGCGCCATCTCCCACCCCTCTCCCGCTGATGGTGCTGGCCGGAAGCCTCACGCCAAGGCTTTGCATGCCCACGGCTGAGACACCAGGGCCCCCTCCCGCCCCTTCCCCGCTGATGGTGCTGGATGAACACCCCAACGCCAGGGCTTTGCTTGCTCACGTCTAAGACACGAGCGTCCCCTCCCTCCCGTCCCCGGCTGATGGTGCCGGCCGGAAGCCACAAGCCAGGGCATTGCATGCCCACGGCTGAGACACCAGCCCCCCCGCCCCCCCTTTGCCCGCTAATGGTGCTGGCTGGATACCCCACGCAAGGGCTTTGCATGCCCACGGTCGAGAAAACAGCGCTACGTTCCCCCCTCCCTCGATAATAGTGCCGGCCAGAAGCCCCACGCTAGGGCTTTGCATGCCCACGGATGAGACACCAGCCCCCCCCCCCCCCCCCCTCCTCCGCTATTGGTGCTGGCCGGAAGCCCCACGCCAGGGCTTTGCATGCTCACGGCTGAGACACCAGCGTCCCCTCCCCCCCGTCTCCAGCAGATGGTGTCGGCCGGAAGCCCCACGCCAGGGCATTGCAGGCCCACGGCTGAGACACCAGCGCCCCCTTCTCCCCGTTCCCCGCTGATAGTACTTGCCGGATACCCCACGCCAGGGGTTTGCATGTCCACGGCTGAGACAATAACGCTCTCTCTCGCCCCTGTCCAGGAGATAGTGCTGGACGAAAGCCCCACGCCGGGGTTTTGCATGCCCACGGGTGAGATACCAGCGCCATCTCCCACTCCTCTCCCGCTGATGGTGCTGGCCGGAAGCCTCACGCCAAGGCTTTGCATGCCCACGGCTCAGACACCAGGGCCCCCTCCCGCCCCTTCCCCGCTGATGGTGCTGGATGAACACCCCAACGCCAGGGCTTTGCTTGCTCACGTCTAAGCCACGAGCGTCCCCCCCCTCCCGTCCCCGGCTAATGGTGCCGGCCGGTAGCCCCACGCCAGGGCTTTGCATGCCCACGGCTGAAACACCAGCGCTTCCTCCCCCCCCCTTCCCGCTGATGGTGCTGGCCGGAAGCCCAACGCCAGGGGTTTGCATGGACACGGCTGAGACACTAGCGCCCCCTCCCCCCCCTCATCCGCGGATGATGCTGGTCGAAAGCCCCACGCAAGGGCTTTGCATAGTCACGGCTGAGACAACAACGCTCTCTCTCGCCCCTGCCCCGCGGATAGTGCTGGCCGAAAGCCCCACGCCGGGGTTTTGCATGCCCACCGGTGAGATACCAGCGCCATCTCCCACCCCTCTCCCGCTGATGGTGCTGGCCGGAAGCCTCACGCCAAGGCTTTGCATGCCCACGGCTGAGACACCAGGGCCCCCTCCCGCCCCTTCCCCGCTGATGGTGCTGGATGAACACCCCAACGCCAGGGCTTTGCTTGCTCACGTCTAAGACACGAGCGTCCCCTCCCTCCCGTCCCCGGCTGATGGTGCCGGCCGGAAGCCACAAGCCAGGGCATTGCATGCCCACGGCTGAGACACCAGCCCCCCCGTCCCCCCTTTGCCCGCTAATGGTGCTGGCCGGATACCCCACGCAAGGGCTTTGCATGCCCACGGTCGAGAAAACAGCGCTACGTTCCCCCCTCCCTCGATAATAGTGCCGGCCAGAAGCCCCACGCTAGGGCTTTGCATGCCCACGGATGAGACACCAGCCCCCCCCCCCCCCCCCCTCCTCCGCTATTGGTGCTGGCCGGAAGCCCCACGCCAGGGCTTTGCATGCTCACGGCTGAGACACCAGCGTCCCCTCCCCCCCGTCTCCAGCAGATGGTGTCGGCCGGAAGCCCCACGCCAGGGCATTGCAGGCCCACGGCTGAGACACCAGCGCCCCCTTCTCCCCGTTCCCCGCTGATAGTACTTGCCGGATACCCCACGCCAGGGGTTTGCATGTCCACGGCTGAGACAATAACGCTCTCTCTCGCCCCTGCCCCGCAGATAGTGCTGGACGAAAGCCCCACGCCGGGGTTTTGCATGCCCACGGGTGAGATACCAGCGCCATCTCCCACTCCTCTCCCGCTGATGGTGCTGGCCGGAAGCCTCACGCCAAGGCTTTGCATGCCCACGGCTCAGACACCAGGGCCCCCTCCCGCCCCTTCCCCGCTGATGGTGCTGGATGAACACCCCAACGCCAGGGCTTTGCTTGCTCGCGTCTAAGACACGAGCGCCCCCCCCCTCCCGTCCCCGGCTAATGGTGCCGGCCGGAAGCCCCAAGCCAGGGCATTGCATGCCCACGGCAGAGACACCAGCCCCCCCTTCCCCCCCTTGCCCGCTAATGGTGCTGGCCGGATACCCCATGCCAGGGGTGTGCATGGTCACGGCTGAGACAACACCGCTATCTCTCGCCCCTGCCACGCTGATAGTGCTGGCCGAAAGCCCCACGCCGAGGTTTTGCATGCCCACGGGTGAGACGCCAGCGCCCTCTCCCACCCCTCCCCTGCTAATGGTGCTGGCCGGAAGTCCACCCCAAGGCTTTGCATGCCCACGGCTGAGACAACGGCGCTCCCTTCCGCCCCTTCCTTGCTGATGGTGCTGGCTAAAAAGCGCGACGCAAGGGCTTTGCATGCCCAGGGCTGAGACAACAGCGCCGCCTCCCCTCCCTCCCCCGATGATTGTGCTGGCCTGAGCCTCACACCAGGGCTTTGCATGCCCACGGCTGAGACAACACCGCTCCCACCGCGCCCCTATCCCGCTCAAAATGCGAGTCGGAAGCTCCGCGCCGGGGCTTTGCATGCCCACGGCTGAAACGCCAGCGCCCCCTTTCGCCCCTTGCTTGCTGATGGTGCTGGCCAGAAGCCCCACGCCAGGGCTTTGCATGCTCACGTCTAAGACACCAGCGTCCCCTCCCCCCCGTCCCCGGCTGATGGTGCCGGCCGGAAGCCCCAAGCCAGGGCATTGCATGCCCACGGCTGAGACACCAGCGTCCCGACCCCCCCCTTGCCTGCTAATGGTGCTGGCCGGACACCCCACGCCAAGATTTTGCATGCCCACGGTCGAGGAAACAGCGCCACTTTCCCCCCCTCCCTCCATAATAGTGCCGGCCAGAAGCCCCACGCTAGGGCTTTGCATGCCCACGACTGGATCACCACCGCTCCTTCCCCGCCTTCCTCCCCTGATGGAGCTGACCGTGAGCCCCACGCCAAGGCTTTGCATGCCCACGGCTAGAACACCAGCGCTCTCTCCCCCCCATCCCCGGTTGATGGTGCTGTCCGGGAGCCTCACGCCAAAGCGTGGCATGCCCACGGCTGGAACACAAGCGCTCTTTCCCCCCCCTCCCCGGCTGATGGTGCTGGCTGAGAGCTTTACGCAAAGGCGTGGCATGCCCACGGATGGGACAACAGAACCCCTCCCGCCCCTTCCCCGATGATGGTGCTGGACGGAAGCCCCACGCCAAGGCTTTGCATGCCCACAGCTGGAATACCATCGCTCTGGCCCCCGCCTCCCCCGCTGATGGTGCTGGTCGGGAGCCTCACGCCAAGGCGATGCATGCCCACGGCTGGGACAACAATGCCCCCTCACGCCCCTTCCCCGATGATGGTGCTGGCCGGATGCCCCACGCCAGGGCTCTGCATGCCCACGGCTGAAATGCCAGCGCCGCCTCCCCCCCATCCCCGGATAATGGTGCTGGCCTGAAGCCTCACACCAGGGCTTTGCATGCCCACGGCTGAGACAACAGCGCTTCATCCGCGCCCCTGCCCCACTGATAGTGCTGGCCGGAAGCCCCACGCCGGGGCTTTGCATGCCCACGACTGAAACACCAGCGCCCCCTCCCACCCCTCCCCCGCTGATGGTGCCGGCCGGGAGCCTCACGCCAAGGCTTTGCATGCCCACGGCTGAAACACCAGCGCCCCCTTCCGCCCCTTGCCCGCTGATGGTGCTTGCCAGAAGCCCCACGCCAGGGCTTTGCATGCTCACGTCTGAGACACCAGCGTCCCCTCCCCCCCGTCCCTGGCTCATGGTGCCGGCCGGAAGCCCCAAGCGAGGGCTTTGCATGCCCACGGCTGAAACACCAGCGCTCTCTCCCCACCCTCCTTCGCTGATGGTGCTGGCAGGAAGCCCAACGCCAGGGCTTTGCATGCTCACGGCTGAGACAACAGCGCTCCCTCCCGCCCCTTCCCCGCTGATGATGCTGGCCTGAAGCCGCACACCAGGGCTTTGCATGCCCACAGCTGAGACAACAGCGCTCCCTCCGCGGCCCTGCCCCACTGATAGTTCTGGCTGGAAGCCCAACGATGGGGCTTTGCATGCCCACGACTGAAACACCAGCGCCCCCTCCCACCCCTCCCCCGCTGATGGTGCTGGCCGGGAGCCTCACGCCAAGGCTTTGCATGCCCACGGCTGAAACACCAGCGCTCCCTTCCGCCCCTTGCCCGCTGATGGTGCTGGCCAAACGCCCCACGCCAGGGCTTTGCATGCTCACGTCTAAGACACCAGCGTCCTTTCCCCCCCGTCCCTGGCTGATGATGCCGGCCGGAAGCCCCACGCCAGGGCTTTGCATGCCCACGGCTGAAACACCAGCGCCCCTTTCCGCCCCTTGCCCGCTGATGGTGCTGGCCGGAAGCCCCACGCTAGGGCTTTGCATGCCCACGACTGGATCACCACCGCTCCTTCCCCGCCTTCCTCCCCTGATGGTGATGACCGTGAGCCCCACGCCAGGGCTTTGCATGCCCACGGCTGAAATACCGGCGCCGCCTCCCACCCATCCCCGGATAATGGTGCTGGCCTGAAGCCGCACACCAGGG